>JAPKLW010000377.1:354323-500351 GCA_026898455.1 Plectranthus barbatus | reverse complement strand
CGAATTTAAGGAGGTATTTATAGAGGGGAAGGTGTATCCTATCAAATATAGGGCTAAAGATATGATATATCTCGAATTTGACAGGATTTCCGTGCCAGACTTGCGTCGATCGACGCCAAGCAAGCGTTGATCGACGACACTTTTTTTTCTCCGGCGTCTTCCTGCGCGGTCTCACGATTTTGGCCATAATTTCCTCTCCCGAACTCCGATTAACCCGATTTCAGTTGCGTTGGAAAGCTAACTCAAAGATCTATCCATTGACATGCTCCAATAGCCTGAATTCCTTGTGTGGAGAAATCCTTCATTGCTACTCTTGCACGTCGCTGCTTTCGGAACTGTTTTCCGGTGATTTTGGCCTAAAAACTGTGAAAACACACCATAACCCGCATAACACCACCAAATATCGACTCATGCACATAATATATGTATAAACTCAATAAAACTACATAAAATAGTAGAGAATAATATGGATAAGCGAGTAAAATAATGAGCTTATCAGCTGTCTTTCTCTTTCTCGCTCCCTTTCTCTCTTTGCAGCCTCAAGCCTGCCTGCTCTTGATTACTTCCTTCATGTGATTTACTTCTTAGACCAATAGTAGAGCATTCCCTTGAGTGAGTTGTGTGTCGGTACCCTCCAAGGGTGGCGTTTCATGGTCGTCCTCACTTTGGTTGGTGCGACTCCATGTCTGAAGTTTTGCTTTATTTTTCCTTGCTCTTTCTCCTTTGGACTGTAGCCTCGATCTCTGGATCAAAAACTTCGAGTGGTTTTCCCCGAGCCATTATGTTCATGCAACCTGGGAAAAATCAGCTTCTGTGTCGATCGATAGGGGTTCTGTCGATTGACACGCAGGAGTCCTATGGTTGTGTCGGTCGACACGGTGTATGTCGATCGACACAGACACAAAACCCAGAAAATAACTCACGCACACAAACATGAAAATTAAAGCAAAAATAAGAATCAAAACTCAATCCAACAAATTGAAAAACAAACTAATAACAAGATAGAATCTAACAATCCCCGACAACGACGCCAATTTGACAATTGCGGAAACAGTGACAAATAAATTTGTAAAACACCCTAAGGTGGTCGAACCCACAGGGATTGTGTGATGAAACTATCCTAATTACTAGCTATAGTTCTTAAAATATAGTTGTTTGAGCGATTTGAAAAGGGATTTGGTTTTGTAATTTAAAGATGACAATGCAAGAAATTAAAGGTTTTGAAAAGCAATATGTAAAAATACAGATCCTAGGGCAGATAATCTAATCATCAACATGCAAATTCATCAACTCAACATTGGGGATTAATTTAGATTCATATGGATTAAACTCCTTGGTTAGGCAATTAAACCCTAGATTACAAAATTGTGACCATCTTCTCTCGGTCTCAAGAACACAAATTAGCCAATCTCGATAATTATCTAATTAATTCCAACAAAGTAATTCTTCCTTTTGAGACAGAAAATAATTGCATTTAATTTCGTTTTCCTATTACCAATTTTCACCTCTCGGTCTTTCAATTGATAACTACAAACCTAGATTCAAATGCATCTCTCGATCCTTCTTTAAATCTAGATTTGATTAATTAAGCTCAAGAAATTAAATCATGCTATTGAGTTAATTTACTTAAACATGCATCAGAAAAGATTATCACAAACCCTAGAACATGTTAGGGTTTCTAGCCACAAAACATGACTTGAAATAAATAAAACATATTATTAAAAACCATAAATTACCTTACAAGGGAAATAGGAACCTTGAAGGTCTCTAAAAACTCCAATGCTAGACAAATTCTAAGTAAAATAATACATAATTTCGTGCCCTAATTGAGTTTGATATTTATAGAGGAGCCAAAACATCTTAACAGGGTAATGAGATAAAATATCAAAAATTACCAAAATTGGACAATCTCCATCTTCGGCATCTGTGTCGATCGACTCAGAGTGTGTCGATCAACACATAGACAAGTCAAAATCGGGCTTCTTTCTTCATTTCGAGCAACCCTTCCAATATTTGTGTCGGTCGACACGGTGCGTGTCGATCGACATGGAACACAATGCGTGTCGATCAACATGGAACACACATATCGAGCCTCCATCTTGCCCTGCCTTTTAATCGACATCTGACCTCTATATCGATCAACACAGAGGTAATGCTTTGGTTTTTTGGCACGACTTCCAACTTGGTCGACTTCCCGTGTGTCAATCGAAGCAGCAACTCTGTTCTTCATGGATCTTTTCATCATTTGACCTCTTTTTAGCCTCAAAACCTACAAAACTCACCATCGAGAGCATAACATCCTCTAAAACATACTCATGCACGGAAATAATTAAAAACCTAATCTAAATATACTAAAAAAAGGAGAAAAATACGGATAAGTGAGTATAAATATGAGCTTATCACTGATAAATGCCCGTGTCCACCAGTTAGCGCACTCGTCAAGTCCTCTGCAATTTAGAGCTTCCTCAGGCCTGAAGCTTGGGCACACCACTAACCTTCAAACTGGACGTGAGAGTTTAAGTTCTTCTCAAGAATGTTAGTTTTTTGTATACACCCTTGATAATTGTCACCGGAGAAGTGACAACTACAAAATGTTTTCTTACTCAGAAAATAAGAAAACATAAATAGCTCTTGCTAGACCTACAGAGCCTCGTGTTCAAGAAGGAACGCGAAACAATATGAGAATTTTTGGGTTTTGAGAGTTAGTAGCTTTCGAGAATGGCAAAAGTTATCAGATTCAAAGGAATTAGTTGATTAGTTAGGATCAGTAGAATCAGTAATCTTCTCTTCTTGGATAAGGACCTCTATTTATAGGCGCTTCTTGAAATATTTGAATTCGTAATAATTTGGAGCCATTGTGAGACAAAAAGAACATGTCCCATCGATGTCTCCCTTTTTCTGACTCGCAATGTCCTTCTTCTTAGAGTATGTGGACTTTTGTTGCTTTGATCATAACAACTCTTAGTCAATCCTAGGAATATTTGTCGGCTGATTTGTGAGACGAACTAGCTTTAAGTATCACAAAATTTAAGATCTTTTTTATTGAAGTTTGGTCTTGTAAAGTCTTCGCTTGTCCTAGCTTGCGTGTATCTTCTTGTTGGTTGGGAAGCGTCTTCCTCCAAAGACGCTTTGCTAGTAAAGACAATTTAGATAGTAATCTTCAAACAAGCTTCTTTGTTGGTGAAAACTTTGCTAGCAAATTTCCTAAAGCATATAATAAGCTCCTATTACAACTCGATAATTCCTATACAGAACGTTATAAGATTTAGTTAATCTAACTAAAAACACACTAATCTAATGGTATGTTTGACTAATCAAAGCATTGCAACTAATAACTGACCCGAAACTCACGAGTTGGTGAGGCTCAAATCCCTAATCATATTATATCAACTCAATTTTCAACTATGATACGTTCATGGAGCTTTTTCTAAATGCTATGTTGAAATTATATATATATATATATAGGGAGCGGATCAGGTGAGAAAAAATTCCCTGTGAGAAAAAAGAATGAATCTGATCCATTAGATCACACTAAATCAATGGTTGATATACAATCAAACAGCAACTGTAACACTATCAAGCATCATATCAATCAAGCAATAACTAAAATACAATCGAGCAACTCGATTGTGTTTTAGTTGTTGCTTGATTGTATATAAACTATTAATTTATTTAGATCTAACGGATAAGATTCATTCTTTTTTCTTACATGCGGATTTTTTTTACATGATCCCTTCTATATATATATATATATATATATGTGTGTGTGTGTGTGTGTGTGTGTAGGGAGTGAATCTCATACTAAAAGTTAGTTTGTGTTAAATATTAATGAACCTACAACTCAATCTCAAAAATCAATGGTTGAGATTAAAGATTTTTTCAAAATTCATGCATAATTGATTAAGCATGCTTTATAAAGCAATCAAGTATGAACGAAAATTATGCTTAATTTTTCTATATTTGATACTTTAATATCAACCATTGATGCTATCAATTCAATGACTGAAATTCATTTATATTTAACACAAATTTAATTTTAGCACCTGAGAACCCTATCTCTCTACATATATAAAAAAGTATATTCAAACTCATAATATAGCAAATTTAAGTTGCTAATTATTCGTTAATAATTGTTTTAGTTCCTCAATAAATAACTAAAACATTCTATAATCATATACGATAGAACTTAAAATTTAATTATGATATTCTTGATAATATTTATTATCTAAATTGGAGATTATTTTTTAATTAATAAGTAAAAGATATTAAATAATATTCGTGCATCAATATTATTCTTGGTAATAATTATTATTTACCTCGCAATTATTAGCTGATCCGAAACTCATGGGCTGGTGAGACTAAAATTTCTAATCATATAATATTGATGAATAAAACTAAATATTTAAGAAAAAACTAGAAATATACAAATATATAATTATGGTAATTATATTATGATATTTTAAAGTAAAATATCCGCATATCACGCAAGTGTAAATTTAGTACTCCCTTTGTCCCACACTATTAATCCTATATTACATTTTCGTCTGTCCCGAAGAATTAGTCTTATTTGCTAAAATAGAAAAAATTAATTAAAGATTAATCTAATTAATTTATTTTCTTAATTAAGTAAATTCTTAATTAAACACCCCCCTCGGCGGGGGGCCCGCGGCGCCCGGGGCGGGGAAGAGCTCACCCTAACTCTAAATTTCTCTCATTTGTGTTCCGCCACCTTCAATTTTCTCTCGTTCATTATATGAAACCCTAACCTTCTCCATCGTCTTCTTCCTCCGTTTGGCGTTTATCATTGCCGCCCTCGTCCCCCCCATTCGATGCCTTCCTCACCCGCTGTGATGTAGTCATAGATCTGAAAAAAAATTCTTGTTTCCTTCCCCCACGATGAACAAACTCGCTACTTTTTCACCGCCCCTTTCCCCTCTATCATCCTCCTCCTCCGTCGTTGCAGGCGACGACACTTTGGATGGTTATTAGTCAGAGTCTATCTATACCGCAGATCTGATCCTTTTTCTGATCTTAACCACTGACTTGCCATTTACCGATTTGCATTTTACCGAGGCATCTTCCACATCTTGTGTTGTTTCTGCCGGCAAAGAGGAAGGAGTGGAGGCTTGGCTGAGCGGAGTAGAGGTTGCATGGCTAGCGAGGGAGTACGACGAGTTAGTTTTTCTAATCGAGGAGAAGATGAAGGTTTTTTCGGGATTTTTGGGTGATTCAGTTCCCCACGATTCAGTGAACTCTGATCCTTGTTTTTATGTTTCATATGCGATTCTGATTATTATGTTGGTTGGCTATTTTTATGGTTGATCTGTTTGTGCTATTAAGTTGGTTAAGTGGTTTGATTGATGGTTTGGTGGTTCTGTTCTGGTTTGGCTGTTATGTTCTGTTTTGTCTGGCTGTTGGTGTGGTTGGTTCTGTTTTGCTTTGGCTATTCTGTTCTGTCTGCTGGTTTGGTTGGATACTCTATTTTGGCTTAATATTGGTTCGAGTTTGGTTGGCTGGTTGGTTGGTTGGTTTGGTGGCTATTATGCTGGTTTGATAATATTGATGGTTGGATAGTATGCTGCTGAATCACTATGGGAGTATGGTCAGCAAAATCTGAGATGATGAATATTTGTTCACACATGCCTTGTTTGTTTGAACACATTAGTGATGCACACCTTATGTGAAATGTGTAATGCCGGTTTGAAGTGGTTTCTTAAAATTGTTTTTGGCAAGTCTTCAAAAATCAAGTCATAGTAATGCTTTATCATAGTCTTTACAAAATCAAGTCTTTAATGTTGTTTACAAAATAAAAATCCGATTAGTGCAAAAAAACTTAATCAGATTTTGTCACCTTCAAATCATACATTAGCTGCAACTACATTTAACCTATGTGCATCACTAAATCACACAAGAGCTGCTCATTACCTACTGGATGTCCTGCTGCCATTAAGTATTCTATGCACTCTTTCACTAATTGCATGGGCACTTCTAAATTTCTGGGCAATTCATTCTACAATATTAGAGCATCCTTCTTCATATATGAGATCTAGTACTTGTTGCATCCCTTCACTTTCAAAATTTCTTGTAGACATGATTGCAAAGTGATGAACACCTTGTCCAATGTCATTGCTTCAAGGCTGTTGTAGCTTGTTAAAACTGCATTAACTAGGTCCTTGACATTTCTGCAAGCATGCTTTTGTTGTAGGCTATGAATGGCCTTAAAGAACCCTAAGTCATTGATATTTACATCAGGGTTGTTTGCAAGTTGTTGCACCAATATTATGTTAAATCCATATGCATTAGCTACAACTCTAAATCTGGATCACAGTTGGATATGTGTGGTCTTGCATTGTCTTGCTGAATGAAAATGTTTTTACTTATGAATGAAGGCCACTTAGCTTTAACAGCTGATACAAGCTTGAATTAGATGCATTACATTAATAGGGAAGTAAATAATGCATAAATGCAAATCTGAAAACAAAAATCTGCATGGTTGCATGATGATTAGTTCATTTTTACATGATAAATGATGGTCCCGAAATAAGAGTGCAAAACTGTGCAGCGAAAGGTATAAGATATGCATCGGAAGTAAGTATAACAGTTGCACTTGTTTAACGAAAACAGAGTATAGTCAGTTTTGTGTGTTTGGAAGACTTAAGCTTAGTCATGTCCTAGTTAAGTCAGTTTCACAGTAACTCTTCAATACTAGAAGTATTGAAGGTTTCAAAGTCAATTTGTGAAATAGAAAAACAGGGCATTAAGTAAAGAAAGCTGTAAGAGAGCACACAAGACTTATAGTGGTTCAGATCTTAATATCCTACATCCACTCTCCATACCCAAAGTCTGGATAATTCACTAAGTAGATACAAGCCTCCTTACGATCTATACACAGTCCGTTGGTACCTCTGTCCTCCGATTAGCTGTGGCACTCGCCTAGGAACTCCTTGTAAACTCAGTCTTCAGGTTGAAGTGGGGACGCACCCTGCAGTCTCCTTCTCGGTGGTTGGACGTATACTTATTCTTCCTAGAACTCAGGTGGTTGGCACACACCCATGAGAATCAGAATCCCAGACTAGGAAACCGATTGTTATGAATATATCTTAGAAAGATATATTCACCAAGAAGAGATTCAACTTAAAGCTTCAGCCTCGTGTTAGGAGAAGTTAGCACGGTGGGTAACTTGAGTCGGAGACTCAAGTCTCGTGTTAGAAAATACAGAAACTCAGAGAGTATGGCAGAGAGATGGCCTGAAAGATCGCCTTTTGTCTTCTCAAGACTATCAGATTTTGAATTCTGTTCGGGTAACATGTTAAGGTTGGAAGTGCTGGCCTTTAAATAGAGTAGGACCTATGGAAATTTGAATTTCTATCCGTTAGACTTATAAATCCAGATGTTAGTCTCATGAATTATATTGTCCAATCATAGACCATGCCTTAGGTCTCCTTTCTGCTCTGCTCTGCAGCATCAGTGTATGCTACACTAACTTTATATCAGACTTCTTTTCAACCCGAGGAATCCCTGTTTGGGTAACCTCGTACTGACTTGGGCATATTTGAATGCCTGAGTCTGACTGAGCTTCGATATCTTTTGAAATGCTCATTCTTTAAAGGTAGAGACTCTTATACTGAGTGTTAAAAGTCAGTACAACTTTGCACTTATACTGACTTCCCAGGGTCAGTACTGACTGTCCACAATCAGTATGGAAAATATCCTCATACTGATTTCTCCTTATCAGTATGGAAATCCCTTGAACTGACTTCTCCTTAGTCAGTTCGGGAAAGCCATCATACTGACTTCTCCTTGTCAGTATGGATGGACCTTAAACTGAGTGCTCCAGCACAGTTTTTGGTCAAGGCAAGGCGTGATGATAGTCAGTTCTCGAGCATTCTCCTTTGCTCGGTCTTCAGCCTAAGTTCTATTACAACTCAATTCGATCCTATACATGGATTACAGTTTAGAACTCTAGAACTGGAAAAACTGACTAAGCTGGCTTACAATATTTGACCCACCAAAACAACAAAAAGTAAGGAAGGATTTCTCTAAAAAAGAATCCTAACAATTTCCCCCTTTTTGGTGTGGTCAAAGCCATCTGGAACCTAAGCCGATGAGGTGAGGATAACTTTGGAGTTTTTACAGTTTTGACAATGTGTCGCATAAACTCAGAAAAGTTCCCCCTCAATGTGGGCTTTTTACTTAAGATCGTCTTCTTATAAACTCGGAGAGATATTGCTCGATTGATTTTTCTAGTCAGTTTAGAGCAATTTAAATCGTGAAAAGGGGAGAGAGAGTTAGAAGTCTGCTGATTACACTGGAGTGTGTAAGTTTAGCGTTTGAAGAATGAAGACCTTTGTTGGACAAAAAGAGATTGTCATCAACAAGTCAGTTTACCCTTTATTAATTTTCATTACAAGTACAGGGATAAACTAACAAAAAGAAACCTATTACAGAACTAATACAAGTCTATACTAGGCTTCTTCCGGTCTTCATGATGTTTTTCAAACTGGTTGCTGCTGTAGTCCTGTTTTGAACTCCTCATCCAAGAAAGACAGCTGAAACTATTCTTGGAGTCTCGTCTTTAAGGAGTTCTAGGACTATGTAGCCGTTGAGCCATTAAGATGTGCTCCTTGTCACACGAGAAGCTTGTCTTTCATCTCAACGTCTCCTGAGAGAGTGCGTGCAATCTGGCGTGCTGACCTGCATTCCACTTCCCTTATACCAGCATTAGCAGCTATGCTTCGGAAGGAAGGGTTCGACAATGGAGATTAGAGAAAAAGGTTGTTTCACTGAGGAAACAAATGAACCATATTTATAGCAGAGAGAAGGATCATTTAAATGAGGTAGGTGTACCTTGTGACCTTTCGGTTTCTTGATCTTCAGCGACGATTGAGATACGTTGTCTCGCGATGTGCGTTACAGATTTGACTGGAGCAACGTGGGAAGAAACGTTATTCCATGTGACAAAATCTAATTCATCGATGCAAGATACGCATTAATAGCGTTGTAACTATAGGATTCGAGTCTACAATAGACAACGCGAATTGCAACTTTAATTTGCCAAGGATCGTTCTTAGGATATCAAAAATAAATATAAATTAAATAAATCAGGTGAACCTAAGCATGCTCCTACAAAATTAATTGCAAATGGATGGATCTACGGAATACTTGAACTCCAACGACTGATCTACAGATCTAGATCGATGACGGAGACTTGTTCCAACAGATCTGATCTTCTGATTTGTTCCTTGCTCGATCCGAAAATCTGGTGAGGATACGCTACCAGATCTACAACTGCCCACTCTCTCTCAATCTCTCTAGGGTTTCTGATTTGAAACTTCAAACATTATGTGGGAAAATGAGAGATTTATCTATTTATATAGATCTGGATAATGGGCTATTAGGGTTTAATAAACCCTAATGGGCTCTGAGCAATATTGGGCCAGACCAGGGATCAAATGCAAATAATAAAGTGGGCCTCCTATTAATTATCCATGTTCAACCCAGAACATAATTAATTAATAAACATTAATTCATGCCACCAGAGAATTAATGCTGACCTACCCCTTTATTACCACGTTATTAGGAACGGGTTGCATTGACTTGGTTAATCCTCATATTTAAGGTTTCAGACATTCATTAATTAATTCAGCGTATGGCAATTAGCTGTAATTAATTAATCTCTTATTATTCCTGAGTAGTACCACTCAACCCTCATCGCTTATGCTTGAATCAATGATTCAGCCTGCAGGACTTAGCATAACAAACCTCGTGAGCTTCCCAGGGAATGTCACTATCCTGAAACAGATATGGTTATCTAAATCCAGCCTGAGGAAACCCCACACAAACTGCCATCACCCAAGATGCAGATATACGAGTACATGTAAGACTCTCCACCATAACAAGTCAAAGTGGCAGTCAACTCATGTGTGCCCCTCAGCTTTCAATAGACTTTAGATCCGACCAAGTTATCTAGATCTTTACTCATTTATATGTCAAGTAGAATGGTTCATCTCATTGTTGATCCTATCAATACATTGAGATGTACCGGTCACACAAAGCAGTCAAGATAAACCACTTATGGACTTGTGTGCCGCAGCCTAAACCGACAGCCAAACCAGAAACTGTCTCAGCTGTGATAACTGTTTATATCTCGCTAGGTCGAACGATCCATACGATCTTCTATGATCTCTTACACACCGTATGATCTCCGTATCGACGAGATAATTGGATGTGTTTGTTTGCATCGTATGATTGTTAATTCAGACATGAGTTGTTTATTGCAAGTCATTAATGATTACCATTATATCAAACATAATGTTTCCCAATATACCAATCATAATTGCAGCGATCGCCTTTGGAACTCAAAATCCCGCCTTTCGAAATTCCAGACTGACTAAGAGTCAGTTCTTAAACTGAGAGTTGGACCTCAGTTTAATTCTGGATCCGTCCTTCAGAATTCTTTTAAGTACGAAAAGCAAAACTTGGTTTCTCTTCATCAAGTCAGTTTGGAGCTTGATTGAAGGTATGTTTCTGCTTCTTTGGATGTCTTGGGAGATGTCTTCTTCACACATTGAGTTCATGAAAAAAATTGAGAGCTTGGACTCAGTTTTATTCAGCATCATTTCTCTTCAACAAGGACCCCATCAATCTCCAGTAGACCAAGTTTGATGCAAAGTTCCTTGAATCTGGTCTTTGGGAGTGGTTTGGTGAAGATATCAGCCAACTGATCTTCAGTTCGGATATACTCTACGGACACATCCTTTTTCTCGATGTGATCTCTGATGAAGTGATGCCTTATGTCGATATGCTTTGTTTTAGAATGATGAATTGGGTTCTTTGTGATGCACATTGTACTGATATTATCACATTAGATTTGAACACACCCAGTTTTGACATCATAGTCAAGCATTTGTTGCTTGATCCAAAGCACTTGAGCACAACAGCTTGCTGCAGCAACATACTCCACTTCAGTTGTAGACGTGGCTACTGAATGCTGCTTCTTGCTGAACCAGCTAACAAGCTTGTGACCTAAGAACTGACATGTTCCGCTTGTGCTCTTTTCTGTCGATTCTGCATCCTCCAAAATCTGAATCTGAATAAGCATTGAGAGTCAATTCGTCAGAATTTGGGTACCAAATACCTAATAACTCTATTCTTTTGAGGTATTTGACAATTCTTCTGCAGCTTCCGTGTGCGACTTCTTTGGATTGATTTGAAATCTCGCACATACTCCAACTGAGTAGGAGATGTCTAGCCTACTTGCAGTTAAGTATAGGAGTGACCTAGTAATATCTTTGTATGCTGTTGGGTTGACTGTCTCGCCTTATTTATCAAGGTTGATCTGAGCACTTGGGCTCATTGGAATCCTCAAGGGCTTGGTCTTCTCAGGACAAAACTTGCTGATCAAGTCCCTGGTATATTTCTTCTGGTTGATGAAGATTCCTCCTTCTGACTGAATGACTTCAAGACCCAAGAAATAAGTCAGTTTGCCCATCATGCTCATCAGGAAGTTGTTTTGCATCAGTTTGGCAAACTTTTCACACATATTCAAGTTTCTGCATCGATGTCGTCGACATAGATCTGCACCAGGAGGATGTTTGTTCCATCTTTAATTCTAAACAGAGTGGTGTCGATTTTGCCTTTCCGAAAACCATTCTTGAGGAGAAACTGATTTAGCGTCTCATTTCAAGCTCTGGGTGTCTGCTTCAACCCATAAAGAGCCTTCCTCAGTTTGTAAACTTGGTTTCCTTCTTCAAAGCCAGGGGCTGTTCTACATATACTTCTTTTTTCAGCTCCCCATTCAAAAAGGCACTCTTCACATCCATCTAGAAGACTGTGAAGTTGTTGTGTGCAACATGGGTGAGAAATAGGTGAATTGCTTCAAGTCTGGCCATTGGAGTAAAAGTTTAATCAAAATCAATTCCTTCACATTGAGTATATCCTTTTGCTACCAGCCTTGCCTTATTCCTCAATTATTCTTGAAGACTCGTTTGGTGTCGATAACTGACTGATGAGTTGGTCGATCTACTAAGTACCAAACCTCATTTCTCTTGAACGCAGCAAGTTCTTCTTGCATTGCATTGATCCAGTCAGTTGACTTCAGAGCATCTCCAATTTTCGTTAGCTCTCACTCCTGAGATATAAAACAAGTTAGTAGAGCACTTCCTTGTCTCGTGAGAACTGAGTTGGCGATACTGTCTAACACGGGTTCCTCAGGATGGTTTCTTAACTATTTTGGTTTCTGGAGCTGGGTAACTTCGACAGGTTGGACAAAACCTCCAGGATACTCAGTACCGTCTGCTCCCGATACTGGAACTTGATATAGGTCACTTTGACTGGGTTCTTCTTCTCCAGTAATGACTTCTATATCCTGGTCTCCTTGATTTCCTTGAAGCATAGTTGGTTGGACATCTTCAGGAAGGTCATTTTGAGTTGGCGACTCTGTTCCAGTTTAACCCTCAAACTGAGCTCTGGTTTGATCTCCTGAAGTTCCCCCTTGATTAATGTCTGGGTGCATCGTCAATGATCCAAAGGCTTTTGCAAGATCGATTGCAGTACTGGCCTCTTCATCTGGAACACTTGTGTGATCATCTACAGATTTTGTCTGAGAAACTTGACTTTGATCTTCTTTATCAGCACTCAGTTTCTCACACTCATTGTTAACAACAAGATCACCAAGTTCCAGTTCTTTCAAAGACTCATAAAAAACAACAGAGCATGTTACTTCCACAAGTCTGGTTGTCTTGTTGAGTACTTTGTATCCCTTGGATGAAGGATATCAATATCCAAGGAACACTCCTTCATCTACCTTGGGACTGAAAGTATTCAGTTTTTACTTCCCATTGTTATGGATGTAACATGGAGGACCAAAAGCACGAAGATGAGCTACAGAAGGCTTACGACCATTGAAGACTTCGTACGGAGTTTTGTGGTGATGACTGTTGATGGAGCTCATGTTCTGAATATAGCATGTCGTCATCAAGGCTTCTCCCCAGTAACCTTCTTTCAAGTCTGCTTTAGCAAGCATAGTCCGGACTGCCTCCTTGAGTGTTCTGTTTCTCCGTTCGGCAAGTTCGTTTTGCTGAGGCGTCCTAGGAGCTAACTTCTCATAAGCAATGCCAATATTAGCACAAAAATCCATCAGTGGACCGTTGCAAAACTCAGTCCTGTTGTCAGATCTGATTCTTTTGACGATGACTCCTTTGTTGTTTTGCACTTGAAGGATGAGCTTTGGAAGTTGAATCTTAACTTCATCTTTGCTTGTCAGCAGCCTGACCCAAGTATATCTTTAGTAGTCGTCTACTACAACCAGAGTAAATCCTTTTCCTCCAATGGTTAGCGGTTTGACTGGTCCAAATAGATCCATATGTAGTAGCTCGAGGATCATGCCTGTGCTTGTTGTGATGGTTTGATTCTTGAATGATGCTCTGGTTTGCTTTCCCATCTTGCACGCTAGACACCTTCTTCCTTCTTGAAACTGACTTGTGGTAGGCCTTCCACAAGCTTGTGTTTGGCAAGATGTCTGATTGACTGGAAATTCAGATGGCTAAGTCTTTTATGCCATAGCCAGTTGACTCCTTCTTGGGATGAGCTTGTTGCGATAAGGAACGTGTCAGGCTTTTCGCTCTCCCAGTCTACGTAGTAGAGACGTCCTTTCTTCACACATTTCAGCATAGTCTCCTTGGAGTCTTTGTCATTGATCCAGCATTCTTCTTCAACAAATGTCACCTCATATCCAGATTGGAAAAGCTGACTCACACTCAGCAGGTTGTAGTGGAGATTGGTAACTAAGGATACATTGTTGATGATGATTCCATTGCATTCCAAGCATCCTTTGCCAGTTACTCTGCCTTTTGAGTCATCTCTAAAATTGACAAGTGGTCCTCTTGACATTCTCAGTTTTGATAGGAGATTATTGTCACCAGCAATGTGAGCTGAACATCCACTGTCTAGTATCCAAGCTCGTTTCTTCTTTTGAAGTTGACCTTGGTGACCCTGTACCTGCAAAATAGATAAGGTTAGAAAGAAGGTACCCGTGTTTCTGTGGGTCCTGCAGGGTTAGTCTTATGGATCCAGCCTTTGGGAATCCATACTTGCTTCACCTTAAACCTAGGTGTCACAATATCTTCTACCTTTCTCTTCCTCTTCAAATAATTGATGCAGTTTTTATTCATGATTGAAGGAAAGGAGTGAGTGTGTGAAACCTTGTGAGAAACTAAGTTTCTTGAAACTGAGTTTCTAGAAACTGATTTCCTTGAAACTGAGTTTCTGTTAGGTTCTCGGAAACTGAGTCCGGAGTGTACGTCTTCCTAGTCCTTAAAATGGAAAGATGATTGGACTTAGACCTCGTATAGTTGTTCCTCCTATACGGATAAGTTCTCCTCTCATACGAATTATGAGTTGGGAACCTCGGATTTCTAGAATCTGGAAATGAAACCGACTTTCTATAAAGTCCAGTTTTGGCTGTTAAAGTGGGTTTCCTTGCATTATGAACATTCAGCTTGTCCCACTTCCTAGGTATTATGGGCTTCATCTCAGGTTTGTTTGACTTGTAAGCCAAACTGTTTCTGAACTTGGGCATCGAGATCAGTTTTGAAATTTACTGTCCCCTTCTATCCTGATTGGCCACTGAGGAGTGTTTATCCATATTGATTGCTCCTTTACCTAACAGCTTTACTTCTAAACTAAAATTCTTTCTAAAGTGATGATTTGAGACATTTCTAGTTTCAGAAGTAGATGCATGATTGCTCAAATTATTTTCTGAGAATCCTAAACCTGACTTATCAGAGGCATGTCTTTGTAAACTTAGAGCTTCTAAAGCTTTGCTAGTGCTAGAATAAAGTGAATAGATAAGTTTTTTATCAATAGAAATTTTCAGTTTTTGAGATTCGCATTCTTCAGAAATAGATTTAAGAGATTCAAGTAAAACAGAATGCTATTCTCTAAGTTTAGCTAGATCTTCACTTACTGACTTCGATCCTTGGATTTCCTGAGTTAGTTTTGAAACTTTCAGTTTCAATAAAGCATTTTCTCCAGCTAAGAAATTTTTTAATTCATAGAATTTGGCAAATTCTCTATTTAAAGCCACTAGTATAACATCCTCAGTATCTGAGCAATAAGATTCAGAGTTGTCGTCTATGCATGCTATAGGAATAGAAAGTGAGTTAGGGAGATTTACTTGGATTGTAGACTCTGCTTCAGTTTCCTCCTCTTCTGCCAGCTTGGCCATCAGCACCAGGAAGGCTTCCTCCACTGCCTCATCGTCTGATGTGTAGTAGCCATCATCATTATCTGGGATGTTCGGCATCTCAGTTCTGGAGAGCATGGCCTTTGCAACTGCTCTGGAAGCTTTCTTCTCGAACACCCTCTTCAAGCGCTCTCTTTCCTCCTTGGAAACCAATGGGCACTCATACTTGAGGTGGTCTGGAGAGTTGCACTCAAAGCATGCTTTAGGTGGTCTTTCGCTGAACTTCAGTTCACTGGCCTGTGAACCTTCCTTCTTGGCTTTGGCTTTCTCAAGAAGTCTGGTCAGCTTCCTCATCTGCTCTTCAAGCTCTTCAAATGAGCTCTCTTCCTCCTTTTTCAGGTAGGAAGGTGTGGGCACTAACTTTGAAGTGGACGTCTGTCCGGAAGATCTATCAGCTTGGTAAGGCTTTTGAGGCCTTCTCTTGAACTCCCTTTTTGCGAAAAAGGCAGCATCCTCTTCTGGATGTGTGCTGACAATTCGCACTGCTTCATTTCTATTCCATTTGAATATCCCATTCGTGGGCTTGGAGCTAGGCAAACACGTCCTTAGTCGTCATCTTGGAGAGATCTTTCTCCTTCAAGTTGGTGGATTTGATGAACCAGTCCTCCTTGGGCATCTTGGAAAGAATTTTTGCATTCATATCAGCAACTTCATATTTTCTCCCCAAGTTCTTCAGCTCGCAGATAATCGCATTGAATCTAGCTTCCATTAATTGAGCATTTAAAAAGATTCATACTTATCTACACAGTTTTGAAGCTTGTTTTGCTTCATTTGAGTCGTTTCTTGACTGAGTGTGCCAAGAAATTCCCACATCTTTTTGGCGTTGTTGTGCTCGAGAGCTTCAACAACCAGTGGCTCTGGTAAGGATTGTAAGATGAGCTCCATGGCCACTGAATCCAGCTGAAAACGAACTCTGTTGTAGTTCGTCCACTCTGCATAAGGCTTCTCCACTATCTCCTGACCTTCTGCTCCTCCGAGCTGAGTATTTACTTTGGTGATCTTCAATGGTCCGGTAGATAGAACCTCTGCCATCTCTGATTGTAAGATGAGCTCCATGGCCACTGAATCCAGCTGAAAACGAACTCTGTTATCATTTGTCCATTCTGCATAAGGCTTCTCCACTATCTCCTGACCTTCTGCTCCTCCGAGCTGAGTATTTACTTTGGTGATCTTCAATGGTCCGGTAGATAGAACCTCTGCCATCTCTGGGTGGACATTCCTCAGCATGATCAACGAACGCTTCTTCCACATCTCAAAAATTTCTGATGAATACTTTGGAAGCTTCGAAATCTGAGCCATCTCTGCGTACCTAAGCTTAAAAACACACAAACAGAACCAAGTGTAGAAAAACAGAGATCTGGTCCTAAGTGACTCAACACATCCTTAGTCTATAAGAACCTTGGCGCGTGATATCACTTGTTGGTCTCGAAATCAGAGTGCAAAACTGTGCAATGGAAGGTATATGATATGCAGCGGAAGTAAGTATGACAGTTGCACTTGTTTAATGAAAATAGAGTATAGTCAGTTTTGTGTGTTTGGAAGACTTAATCTTAGGCATGTCCTCGTTAAGTCAGTTTCACAGTATATACTCTTCAATACTTAGAAGAATTGAAGGTTTCAAAGTCAATTTGTGAAACAGAAAAACAAAGCAATAAGTAAAGAAAGCTGTAAAAGAGCACACAAGACTTATAGTGGTTCGGATTTTAATATCCTACATCCACTCTACAAGCCTCCTTATGATCTATACACAGTCCGTTGGCACCTCCGTCCTCCGGTCAGCTGTGGCACTCACCTAGGAACTCCTTGTAGACTCAATCTTCAGGTTGAAGTGGGGACGCACTCCGCAGCCTCCTTCTCGGTGGTTGGATGTTTACTTGTTCTTCCGTTGGCACCTCCGTCCTACGATCAGCTGTGGCACTCGCCTAGGAACTCCTCGCAGACTCAGTATTCAGGTTGAAGTGGAGACGCACCCCGTAGTCTCTTTCCCAGTGGTTGGATATTTCTTGTTCTTCCCAGAACTCAGGTGGTTGACATACACCCGTGAGAATCAGAATCCGAGACTAGGAAACTGACTGCTATGAATATATCTTAGAAAGATATATTCACCAAGAAGAGCTTCAGGCTTCAGCCTCGTGCTAGGAGAAGTTAGCACGGTTGGTAACTTGAGTCAGAGACTCAAGTCTCGTGTTAGAAAACACAGAAATTCAGAGAGTTTGGCAAAGAGATGGCCTGAAAGATTGCCCTTTGTCTTCTCAGGACTATCAGATTTTGAATTTTGTTCGTGTAACATGTTAAGGTTGGAAGGGCTGGCCTTTAAATAGAGGAGGACCTATGACAATTTGAATTTCTATCCGTTAGACTCATAAATCCAGACGTTAGACTCATGGATTATATTGTCCAATTGTAGCCCATGCCTTAGGTCTCTTTTCTGCTCTGCTCTGCAGGGTTAGTGTACGTTACACTAACTTTATGTCAGACTTCTTTTCAGCCCGAGGAATCCCAGTTTGGATAACCTCGTACTGAATTGGGCATATTTGAATGCCTGAGTCTGACTGAGCTTCAATATCTTTCGAAATGCTCATTCTTTAAATGTAGAGGCTCTTATACTGACTGTTAAAAGTCAGTACAACTTTGCCCTCATACTGACTTTCCAGGGTCAGTATGGTAAACCCTCATACCGATTATCCACAGTCAGTATGGAAAATGCCCTCATACTGATTTCCCCGTATCAGTATGAAAATCCCTTGAACTGACTTCTCCTTAGTCAGTTCGGGAAAGCCCTCATACTGATTTTTCCTTGTCAGTATGGATGGACCTTAAACTAAGTGCTCCAACACAGTTTTGGGTTAAGGCTAGGCGTGATGATAGTCAGTTCTCGAGCATTCTCCTTTGCTCGGTCTTCAGCCTAAGTTCTATTACAACTCAATTCGATCATATACAAGGATTACAATTTTGAACTCTAGAACTGGAAAAACTGACTAAGATGGCTTACAATCTTTTACCCACCAAAACAACAAAAAGTAAGGAAGGATTTCTCTAAAAAAGAAACCTAACAATAAACAATATAGAAACTCTAGACTTGTTACCTGATCACTAAGCAATCTTTTATCACTTGTTTTGTGATTGATTCAATAAGCTTGGTCATCATAGTTCCTGCAGACCTTAACTTGCTGTTTCTTTTTGCATGCATCTCTTCAACAAATGGTCAAATACCTATTTTTCCATCAAAAAGCACACTCCCTTCTTCTGAAAATATTGGTCGGCATACAACACATATAAACATTACCTTAGGGATAAATTTTTTGCTCTTGCAATACCTATATGGATCCGCTTCCCTATGAGTCATGTAGTATCTGTAGGAGTTCTTTGATAGGTAAAACCATTTCGCATCTATGTATATCACATTATCCATAGGCTTAAACTCAAGACTATTTGAAGCATTATCTAATTCTATGGCTTGTAAACTGAAAGATAGCCTTAACATTTTATTTGGAGTTGTCAATTCCAGTTTGATGACATTTGTGTGAGCTCTGATTAGATTGTCTTTCACCCATCTACCCACAGTTGATTTAGAAACATTTATGCTCTTATCAAGGCTTCTAATTGTTCCTCTTTTCTGATAATGCACAGATTCTACAGAGTTTATGCTATCTTACTTTAAACTATGCAGTTTTGCTCTTACTTTTACTTTTCTTTGACTTACAACTTTGATAACTCCACCTGTTGCTCTTTGTTTGTTTGCAGATTCTCATATCCTTGAGATTTTTTTTCTACACAATGAGAACTTGGTTGCAACTTCATTAGTCTTCCGATGTGCTGCAGGCTTCTCACCGTTGCAGCTTTCAAGTAAAAACTGAACAATCTTCTCTTTTAGGATGTCTGTCACATCTTTTTTTGCCCATTGTTGGTATATATATATATATATATATATATATATATATATATTTTTAAAAATCTTTTTAATGATGAATGTAAAATGTATGTAATTATTTATAGGAGTTTGTTTTGGTTGTTAATAGATTTAAAATTGCCACCAAAATTGATTTTTGGTGGCAATGAATATAATTGTGCACTTTGAAATGTTGAATTTGGAAAATTGTCACCCTATCACATCATTCATTCTCTACTCTTATTTTCAAATTTCATTTGTTAATTAGTACATTAGTTAGATGATTAAAATCCCTTATTACTCCTTTTGTTGGTTACTGTGCCGAAACCAAATGGGACTAATATCCCGGTATAGAGGGAATATTAATTTTATTTATAAATAAAATAAAAGTTAAATGTTTCTAGTTCGGGATATAGTGGTAAAACACATTACTTGTGATTAAAGAATGAGTCACAACTCATGACTTTGAGCTTCTTTGAGGAAATGTGAATTTGCGAATTGTTTTTTTTTAAAAAAACTTTTCCCTTAGATGATTCCTATCAATGACATTTTGTCCAACGTCATGAATAAGACAAAATAAAACATTTGATTAAAAAAAATTAAAAGGGATAGTTTCATGACATGGTGTGTCACACAATCCATAGGTTATTCAATCACATGTTGGTATTTGGAAGCATGTGATAGGATAACTTATGGATAAGGGTGGGAATAGGTCGAGTTAGGTTGGATTTTCGTCCCGTAGGGTCTGCTATAACTTGAAAAGACCTGAGTCTGGTCTGTTATCTATTGTAGGTCATTTTGTAGGCTTAAGTTTGACATTTTTAATGAAATAGGCCAAATTTTTAGTCTGTATAAGGCCTATCCGAGCCTAATTAAAATTTATAATGTATATTTTATTTTTTAAATTATAAATATATTATGTTATTTTAATAGCAAATATCTTTAATAATTTAGATAAATACATTATTTTGTAATAAATAATTTATTTAATACTTTTAGTCATAAATCATAATATATTTTTAATTATAGATAATAAATATATTTGATTAATTATATATAATATATGATTATTTAAATGGGCCGGCCAGTTAGGCTTTTATTTTCAAGCCTGAGCCCGGATCAACTTAGCTAAATAAGCTTTTTAAATAGTGTAAGTCTGACCTATTTACGAAATTGGTGTGGCTTGTGGTAGGTTAGGACGAAGGTCCCTGTCGGGTAGCCCAACCTATTTTCACCCTAGATGGAGATCTAGTTGGCAAGATTTATCAAGATATTTCAAGAAGATTCATTGAAGATATGATTGAAGATTTGATTTATCTTGATAAGATTTGGTAGTTAGTTATTTAAGTAATTTTGGATTCTATCTTTTAGATATATTTTATTTCCTTAGTTTATTATGATTTGATTTCCTTATTAGATTAGGATTTGATTTCCTTATGAAATTAGGAGTTGATTTCCTTATTAAATTAGGATTTGATTTCCTTATTAGGATTTGAGTTTGTCTATATATAGGCTTTGTATGGAACAATTTTGATTCAATTTTCAGTTCAATAATAATTTTTTGAGTTATTTCTCCAATTCTGAAAACTCATGAATTTCTGTGGATTACCTTGAAATTCAAAATTGACTTATCAACCGGACATTCACATCCGTTTGTGGTGTCTTCGACTATATCCTTCATTGTTGGATCAATTCGCTTATTGGGTCGTAGGAGATTTTCAATCTGGACTACGGTACTTGAAGGCTTTCGAATCCAAAGGTGTTGGATCTTCCCCTGTTATCAACCTTAGTTGCTTCCGCGTCGTGTCTGAGTAGTGAGTCCATTCGTTCGAGTTCCTGGGCTGCGATCTAAACCTTCGGGGCGAGGATCGTATCAACCCTTACCTATGAATTGTGCGACACACTAGTTGGCAGCATATGATTGGATACTCTAATTTTTAAGATAAATACACCAAATATTATATATATATATAAATAAATAATTAAAAAATAAAAATTATATCAAAATTAATATTTTTTTTCTCTATAAAATAAATTCAATATTCATACATTTTCATTTCCAACCAAAACTTCAATTTTCTCTAGTATTTCTTTATTTATATATTTTAAATTTTTTTTATAATTGTATTTTAGTAGTTTATTCTTGTATTTGTATTTAATTTTTATTTCAATTTTTGTAGGTTATATTTTATTATTAAGTTAAATATTAACTTTTTACAATGTATCTAATATTATATATAAATATATAATTAAAAATTCAATAAAAATATCATAAAGAATATATATTGAAGTTTAAATATGAAAATAAATAAATTTCGTGATTTAAATGACAATTGTTATTTATATAAGTATATACTTCCTCCGTCCCGGTCAAATTGTCCACATTTGATCGGGCACGATAACCAATGCATGTGAGTGATAGTGGAAGTTAGTGGGATGAATATTTTATTGATGAGTGTAGAGAATTTACTATTTTAGGAAAATGGACTAATATTGTGGGACAGACGAAAAAGGAAATGTGGACAATTTACTTGGGACATAGGATAGGAGTAGTATATAACTAGTACTTAACACCAAAAGGGAAAACACAGTACCCCACTGCGACTAGATAAACATCATATTCTCTCGACTTCACTGCTTATTGCGGCTAGGGTTTGGCAAAAGCCCCCACTCTTCTATTCTCTCCTCTTTCTCTTGTCATTCAAAGAGTCGCAGTTTTGTTGATTCTCATATTCTCAACAATGAATGTATAGTTAAATTAAAGATTGAATCTTTTACTTCTAAAATATAGGATTTTAGTTCTGGTGTCGCTGCTGAAGAAATGGCGACCATGAACCCATTTGATTTGCTGGGTGATGATACGGAAGACCCCTCGCTTCTCGCGGCTCAGCAGAAGATCGAGCCGAAGATTACTGTAGCACCGCCAGCCAAGACGCCGGCGCAGAACAAGTCGGCAGTGCAGCCTAAGCTCCCTACCAAGCCGGCTCCACCGGCTCAGGCTGGTCAGTGCTTACTCTCACTGTCAGGAATGGGAAATAGTTGTCTCTGAATAAATCTGTTATTGTGTTTGGCTTATTGGAATTATTTGCGCATGACACGCTACATCTCTTTTTCTGACATTAAGGAATTGAAATATGTGTTTCAATTGGATAAATTTATTGTTTTGTTTGGCTTCTTGCAATTATCTGGACTAGAACATCCTTATTTCTTCCGGAATAGTGTTTTATAATAGTTATGCATTTGTTGAAAAACTGCGAGCTGTAAAATGTGAATTTCTAGAACTGAAATGCTTCTGAGTAGTAAATTTGCATTATAATGTTAGTTTTGGGTTTTCCAGAATTGTATTTTTGGGAATGCTTCTTTCAGTTTTCATGGTCAATTATATGGACACTCGGGTTCTGTATAGGATGTACTGCCTGTTACTTGATTTGAAGTATATATCCGATTTCCATCATTTTGTGATAATTTTAATCGTCCCTACTTATGTTCACCTTTTTTTACTTTTATCCAAGCAGTCAGAGATGCAAAATCTGATTCTGCACGTGGTGGCCGAGGCCGCGGATATGGCCGTGGTGCTGGTGCTGGTGCAGGCTCCAATAGAGAATTTTCTAGAAATGAAAATTCCTATGGCAATAGGGAAGTGTTTGCTGCTCAGGGTGCACCTGATGAGATTGATGGAAAACCTTCTGAAAGGCGAGGTGGTTATGGTGGACCTCGAGGTTCATTCCGTGGTGGCCGAAGAGGCGGTTTTAGCAATGGAGAAGCTGGAGAAGGAGCACAGGACCGTCCTCGTAGGCCATTTGAGCGCCGTAGTGGAACTGGGCGTGGGTATGTGTAATCTCTGCGCTTTTCAGACAGTATCTCTTCTGCTGTCTTTAGTTGAGATCATTTATTCATTCGTTGGCTCTTCTTTCTGCAGAAATGAGTTGAAACGAGATGGATCTGGGCGAGGAAACTGGGGTACACATTCTGATGAATTGGCACCGTAAGAATTTAATTATTTTTAGTGCCAATTAGAATTCCTTGATACACGGCCATGAACACATTTTTTGAGGAATTGTTTCACCAGCATTTGAATGGTTTCTTTTGACCGACAATCTGCTGTTTGGTTAATTGATTTCTCTTTCTAGAGCAACTGAGGAAATTGTTAATGAAGATGAGAAAAACCTAAATATTGAGAAGCCCTCTGTGGAGGAAGATGCTGCCGAAAATGGAGAAAAGGAAGTCACTAAAGATGAAAATGAAGAGAAGGAACCTGAGGATAAGGTGAAAGAATAGATGCAAATTTACATAGTTGGCATAAGAACTGCTTTTTATCCCCTCAGCAAGGCTTTGAGGGGTAGCTTTATCGTTGATGTTTGAGACTTATTTGAATCACCTGCATTGGCTTTGTCCCAAATCTCATTTTTAAATAGAAACACTACCCTTGATTTTGGTCTGATTTTTGGAATGATGGTTTTCAGGAGATGACGCTGGAAGAATATGAAAAGCTTCTTGAGGAAAAGAGGAAGGCTTTGCTGGCTCTTAAAACTGAAGAAAGGAAGGTTGATGCGAAAGAATTTCAAGCAATGCAACAACTCTCAAACAAGAAAACTAATTATGACATCTTCATTAAATTGGTGAACTACTGTACTCCCTACTGAATGTATATTTGCCCTTTGGTCTTTTACTCGTTTATTTGTAAAGTGTTTGTTTTGCTACAAAATAGCAAGTAATTTTTTTTTTGGTGGTTCTTTCTTTCTTTCTTTCTCATTATCAATGTGATGTTTTTGCAGGGCTCTGAGAAGGACAAAAAGAAAGAGCTAGCTGAGAAAGAGGAGAGAGCTAAAAAGGTAATCATTGTGCATGCTAACTATCTATTGTATATTTTCATTATTGTACGCTTATTGCATTTATGTTTTGGGTTGTGGATTGCTCTAAAACCTGCCAATGGCTGATCATTGCACAATCTTTCTATCAATTGTTTATATTGCCATAATTTTTGTAGCTTCCAACTCTAGTTATCCATGTTCGTCAATATTTGTTAAACATATTCTTGTGCTACTTGAGAAAGACAAGTATTTAGTGTTGGATAAATGGGTGATATTTAGTTGAGCGAAATCTGGTGCATGTTTTATTTGCTTGTGTAGTCTGTCAGCATCAACGAATTCTTGAAGCCCGCGGAGGGTGAGAGGTACTACAGCCCTGGAGGTAGGGGCCGGGGTCGTGGTCGTGGTTCAAGAGGAGGTTATGGTGGGGGCAGTGACAGGGGCAGTTTCCAAGCACCTGCTATTGAAGACCCCGGGCAATTCCCCACTCTGGGTGGCAAATGACATGCTTCTGCCTCTAAATTATTTGAGTTACCATCAATCTGGCTGGAGAATATGAACAATTAATTGTGACTTTGATGCTCAGTTTTGTTTGCTGAACCTGAAAAACATGTAGTTTTTTTTTAGTAATTTGTTTTGAAATTATATTATGAAATCTCTGACGTGTATTGCCTTTTAATACAATTTTTATGTCTCCTGTTGAAAGTAATAAATATCTTTTTACTTAATCCATGGAATGATGAATGTAAACCATGGGATGGAGATAAATAAATATTTTAGAAATGGTCTTGTTTGAGAGTTATGATTAAAAAATAATTGTACTACAGTTTGAATAGATGCATAAATTATTTGGTTTTACAAAACAAATTCTTCTGCGATAGTTTGCTTTATCAATAATTTATTATATATTATATTAGTGTTTTTATATTGTATTCATAGAGGAACATTAAAACCTTTTAACTTTAAATTCTTAATAAGATAAATATTATGCTTTCAATCATTCAGTTAATTACAATTGGTTTACAGTTGTCTTACTTATCTCTTTTTATACGCATTTTACTATATTAATGGATTTACTTAGAGGTTTGGGTGAGTTTTAGCTCCCTAAGAATCAAAATTATTTTTGATTTTAGTAATATAATGATATAACTAGCCACTTTGAATAAGTGGGTGTGTTATATAGCCACAAGGATAAAAATATAAGTTTTCTAGCCACTTTGTACTTTTGTCTTTTTCTCTCTTCCATTTTTGGCTACAAGACAAAATCAACTTTATTAAAGTTGTTTCCATTTTAAGAAATATTCATTATTTTATTTATTTATTCATTTATTTAATTTTGAGCAATTAATTTGAACTACCAAGGTGGTTGTAAATTTATTACAACCTTTTACAAATAAATATTTTCGTTTGTACGAGGAAGGAAACATTCTAAAAATTATTTGAAGATTGTTGAGAGGGTTTTGAGAGAGAAAAATCGAAGGTATGTTGATTTCAACCATTTTTTCCTTATTTTCGATTCGTTTTCTGCGTTATAATGATGTTATGTGTTCAAAATCGACTTGCATATCTTAGTTTTCTAGAAAATATAGTGATTTTATGATTGTTTTAGGACTGTTCTTCGTAAAAATACGCAGAGATATCTGGGATAAATTCAGTGAAATCGAGATCTCGATATGAAGTCGAGATCTCGACTTGTCACGAGATCTCGATTTCTCTGAATTTATCCCATATTTCTCTGCGTATTTTTTTTAAATTGAAATTTCTGCTGTATCATGCTCTGGATTTTATTTAATATTTTCGTATCATTTATCGCAGATGTCGTATCAACGTTTCATCATACGTCATGGTGGTGCATGGGATAGATCCGAGTATATGGGCGGAGACGAGCAATTGATTTGTTTGAGACGTGAACGGATCTCCTACAATGCCATTTTCTCCGAGATTCATGAGATCATGCACTGTGATCTCCTCACTACTAGGCTACTAGCTACTGCTTGTTTTACATGAGCAGTATATCTGGGGGCTCGAGGCATGTGAAGGCTGGACTGAAGACTGATGAAGATATTATGCGGATGCTATATGAAAATAGCATTGATCCAATCATATATGTGGTCACCAAATTGAAGCAAAATCAGTCTGGATTTGAGGCACCTCAGTCACAGTCACAACGATCAACACGAATGGGTGGTCCTAGCATCTCATTAGCTGATGATTTTGTAGATGAGTATGAGGCGGAATCTACAGATGATGATTATTGTGATGACGAGGAGGAGGAGGAGGCAAGCGAGGAGGAGAGGGACGAGGAGGAGGGCCGGAGTCGGTTGTTTGAGTCCTTGGTCAGTGATTTTTCTAGATGGATTCTAGCTCCTGGGCGAATGGATCAGTACGGACTATCTAACAATAACTTGAGTCAGTCCGTGGCTGCAGCTCGACATGATCAGGAAGTAAGGAGTTGGGTGCTTCCTTTAATAGAGGTTGATGCTCCTGAGCGTTTGGAGTGGATTATTCCCGCAGATTGGGCCCCGACTGAGCTGTGCATTGGAGCGACATTTAGCAGCAAGGATGAACTTGACCTTGCTGTAGGACTGCATCACTTGCATCACCGGTTGGAGTACTCCACTGAGAGGTCCAACACTACTCGGCTCAACTTCAGATGCAAGCATGGGAATGGTTGTCCTTTTATGCTACGTGCAAGACAATCTGGAACTGTTTGGAGAGTATTCAAGTGTGATCTGATGCACAGCTGCCAGACGGATATTGATCGTGTTGCTCCCCGCAGAGTGCCCGCAAGAGTGTTGGGTAAGTATTTCTCCAGTAAGTTGGCGGCGGAGGGCGCTATTCTAAAGCCGAATGAGATGATGTCTGAATTGTTGATTCAATTCGGCATCAAGATTGATTACAGTTTTGCCCTACGGGCAAGAAACATAGCCATTGTAATGGTATTCGGCGAGTGGGAGAAGTCTTATGCGATGCTGCCGGGCTACTTACACATGCTACAGTCTCGTAACCCAGGCACGATGTATGATATATCCACTTCTTCGGAGAGTTTGTTCAAGCACATGTTTCTGGCGCTTGCTCCATGCATCGATGCATTTCACAGCTTCATGCGCCCAGTGATCGTTGTAGATGGCACGCATCTGAAGGGCAAGAATAAGGGAATGTTGTTTGTTGCGGTGACGAAAGACGGCAATGAACAATTATTTCCCCTTGCTATCGGGATCGGACCCATAGAGGATGATGAGTCGTGGATGTGGTTCATGCATCGCTTGCATGTTTGCTTCGGAGATCGCGAAGGACTGATCATTGTCAGTGATCAACACAAGAGCATAAAAAATGCAGTGGAGTTAGCATTTCCGAATGCTACGCATGCTATTTGCTACTACCACTTCGCGAATAACATGTCGAGGTACGGTCCGCAAGTTGGTGCTGTTTTACGAGATGCAGCCTACTGTTATAGGCACGATGCATTTCAAAAGCACATGTCTACTTTGGAGATTCTGAGCAAAGAAGGAGCTTACAAGAGGCTTCTGGATATAGGAGTCCACCGTTGGTCGAGATCTCAGTGCCCTGGTACCCGATTCAGCTTCATGACGTCCAATGCAGCCGAATCCCTCAACTCTCGTTTGTTATGGGCAAGGCGATTGCCTATATGTGCCCTTCTTGAGACTTACAGAGCTATGGTTGAGAGATGGTTTGACGAGCGATGGGCGGCTGCATGGTCTAGAGATCATGCTCTGACACACGTAGCTATGACGAAATTAACAGAGTCGTCCGAATATGGGCGACATCTTGTAGTCAGAGGCACCACCATGCCACACATATACAAGGTGGAAGGGCAACAGAGGAGCTACAATGTCGACTTAGAGCACAAAACGTGTGAGTGTCGTCAGTTCGATCTCGATCTGATTCCATGTTGTGATGCGGCTGCCGCCCTCAGGTAATATGTTAATTCGAACTTCCATTATTGCAAATATCTTGTAGTTAATAGCTTAAAGATTATTATAACATGTGTGTCTTATTTTTTGATTGTCAGATATACTTCGCAGCCGATATCAGAGTACGTGCCACACTACTACAAGCAATTCACTCTGCTACAGACATATCATCACACCATTATGACTGTGCCGCATCCATCGGATTGGGTACTCCCATCGGAGGTAACATCTTATGTTGTGAGACCACCGATAGTAGTTCGACAGGCTGGCCGTCCGAGGATGAGTAGAGCACGTTCTGGTGCTGAGAGTTCGACCACGCGCAGATCTCAAGTATGTAGGAGGTGTCGGCAATCCAATCACAACTCACGTGCGTGCACTGCTTATATCGCCATTGGGGAAGTGGATTTGAACAGTCCTCCACCCCAAGACAGGCCACGAAGGCGACGGGCAAAGACATGTAGTATATGTCAGCAGACAGAGCATACAAAAAGAAAATGTCCGGAGAGAGTTGATCACATGAGTGAGTAGTGGCACTTTCTTTATTTCTGTTTGCATGCTTATGACGAATTGATCAGATGTTGTTAAGGTATATTGGTTTATATTAATTTTGGTGATATTGTGGCTGATATTTCGACGAATTTTTGAGTTCCTACTTGATCTGTTTAGGTGTTTTGGTTTGTATACGAATTCAGGTGGATTTTACAAAATTGAAATGGGGATATCGTGATTTTGAAAGCACGATGTCGAGATCTCAACATCGTGCTTTCAAAATCACGATATCCCCATTTCGCGATTTCTAGGGTTTGAGTCGAGACAATTCCAATTGTTTTCTCGACATATCTCGATATCCAAATCGAGATCTCGATTTGTTTGATAAATTTAGAATTGGATGTTTAATTTACAAAATTCGAGGATAATCAACTCATATTACATTCATTTAAGTGATTAAATCCCTGTTCTGTAAAGTGATTAAATCCATTTATTCACCCGTGCATTTCAATCACAAAATACACCAACAATTCAAACAGAAAATACACAAAATATACCAACAAATTAACATTAATAAAACATGTTTATAAAATCAAATCGGTACTACATAGCCTGATCTGGATGTCTACACCAATGTACTATCCAAGCCCCTACATACTTCCTAAATGTGACACTAAACTGAAGAGTGAGATCACTAGCTGGAATCTTGTTTTTTTGAAGTAATCTGTCTACAACAATCATAGCAAAAATCCCACAGCTATGTGAATCCTTATGTCTGCCCTGCTCACTGGGGTCCTTGATCAAAGTAAATGGGGCATTCACCCTTTGACGAGGAGGAATGACGCTATGCCAGTTCCCGGCGGCATCAAGGATACGAGGGAGCAACCTAAGAACTGGAAGGAGTTCCTGGTCCCTCTTATAATAGAGCACTGGGTCAGATGGATCATCGAGTGCATGTAAAAGTGAGTCATATAACTCAACATGCCAATTATGAAGATCAATCCGTATAGTAACCCAGTGCGCGTGTAGATGCACAATACCGATGACCTAAATTCAAATTAGCACAATTAAACTTAAACTGGCTTAAGAAATCAAAATAATAATTTAATTTAAATTATTTAGCTTACATGTTTTGCCTTGAACCAACTCCTAAAGCCGGATATGCCATCAAGGCCCTGGACAGTCCTCACTAGATCGTCATCCGGCTTCCACCAACTGTAATCATCATGTGGCACAATCCCCCACTCCTCTCCATTATTTGGGTGGCATTTTTCCCATGCACGAAAGATACGATCCTGCACATTAAATACATAATTAAAAATGAAATGTAAATTTAAGAATTTAATCAATAAAATTCATTACTTACAAAGAAAGAGGGATCTAATAGGATAGTGCTGTCAGAGTCAACACCATCATCAAGAACGCTGTCACGTATATCAATACGCTGACGTGACATGAGAGTGAACAACTGCAAAACCTGTATCACAAAAAAAAACATATTAATAAAAAATTAATATTAAAATAATTCACAAATCGATATACACTTACATCTTCTGAAACATCCTCCCTGAAGTCATTCAGAGGCCGAAAGAATAGCTCTCTACTCAATTCCAATCCCTGTCCAGGCACATATACTTTTTGCCTTTTATCCTTCATGAACTCCTTGTACTCTGCTAAAATCCTCGCAGCCAGAGGACGGGAAGAGGTAGTGGGGCCAGCAGTAGTAGAGGTGGTGGGGCTAGCACTGGTACAGGTGGTGGGGCCAACACTGGTAGAAGTCGTGGGGCCAACAGTAGTAGAGGTGGTGGGGCCAGCACTGGTACAGGTGGTGGGGCCAACACTGGTAGAAGTCGTGGGGCCAACAGTAGTAGAGGTGGTGGGGCCAACCGTAGTAGAGATGAAGGGGCCAGCAGTAGTAGAGTCGAAGGGGCCAGCAGTAGTAGAGGTGAAGGGGCCAACAGAAGCATAGTAAACAGGTGGTGGTGAGGGTCGGCTCCGGCTCCTCCTCGGGCGGCAAAGTAAATGATCCGCAATGTCCCGTATGAAGACCTTCAACCTCTGAGTAACCGTGTAAGCCACTGGCTCCACAATCTGCTGAGCCACACGATCTGCCACTGGTCTCATGAGTCTATTTGCCACTGGCTCAATAAGTCGCTGAGCCACCGGATCAATCATAATATCTGCCAATGGCTGAATCACCCGCTGCGCCAATGGATCAATAATGCAATCCGCTAATGGCTGTACAAGGGTATCCACTAATGGCTGTACAAGGGTCCCCGCCAATGGGCTCACAAGTCGCTGCGACACCGGATCAATCATGCGATCTGCAAGTGGATCCATGAGCCAATCTGCCAGTGGCGGCATAAGGCGATCCGCCAGTGGCGGCAGAAGGTAATCTGCCAGTGGCTGGAGCAGGTGTTGTGCTAATGGCTGGGCTAGGTAACCTGCGAATCGGATCATGCCATCCTCGGACATCTCGTGCACCTCAAACCATGGAGGTCGTTCGGTCTGAAAAAATAATATAAATATTAAAATAAAATATAAAATATAATCAAATAAAAATTATAAACCAGTATTTATAAGGAACGCGCACGCCGCGAGCGCTTTCTAGCCGGCCGGCGAGGAATCTCAGTATGCTCGAATGAAGAACGGACCGGAATCTCAAAACTGCTCCCCATATTGAACACTGGCGATGGCATGCGATGTGTCTGTGGCGATGGCTGCGGCGATGGCTCGCGGTGTGGCTCAGGTGATGGCTGCGGCTGAGGCGATGGCTCGAGCTGTGGCGGCGAATCCGGCTGCTGCGGAACCCTCCTCGAAGAAGACCTCGAGGTACTAGCAGAAGGCCGCTGAGAGGCTGATCGTCGGGGCTTGACGCCCCTATAAGGTATAAATCTCCGAATCAACGGGTTCTCAGCATTTCTCAAGCTGAGCCAACTCTCATAATCGGCCTCATCATTGGTCGGCTGCAGTGTAGTACTGCAAGCATGCTGAAAAGAAACATAAATCAAATAAATCAAATAATACTTAAATTATAATATAAGTATTAAAAACTGTAAACAATAATTACCTCATGTCTGAAAAAAGTTGTGAAGTCAGAGTCCCGAATGTATAAAGGTCTCCAAAACAAACATCGAGGATGAGTCGGCTGACCCTCCACTGGAGCAAAGCGCATCGCAACTAAGGCTGCCAGATCAGGGATCACCTCGTACGACCATGCCTGCACAATAATGCAAATAATTTACAATTATAATCTTGTATAAATTAAAAATTAAATAAATAAAAAATAAAAATTACAAAGAATTACCTCCAACACCCAAAAAGGGCCATATACATGCACTAAAGGCACCCTCTCTGTCTTTGATGATGTGATCACGACAGACATCTGATGCAGCAAAATACTGAAGGACCACGAGCCCCAAGGGAATGCCCTCCACTGATGAGGTCTCTCCACCAATGCATAAATCCAGGGGTCTACGTGTCGCTTCCCATTGTAGCATACGGTAGACAAATATAATCTGAGCGATCTTCACGTAATCATCAGCAGAATCGCTCAGATTCAGCTCGGTTTTCATAAAATCTAGATGCAACTGATCAACAGTAGGAAGGGTAGTGTAGTGAGAAGATAAACAACCATCCTCCGGCGAAATATGAACTCCTGTAGGGTCAAAACCCGAATCTCCGAACCGCAGCCCGGTCATCAAACAGAACTCATCAGCGCCAAGTCGAATGTTGGTTTCACCAACACGAAACCACAGCTCGTTCTCCGCTCCCTCCACCTCAATCTCGTGGGTGATCAGTGCCCACGTAGCACGTATCGTGCTCTTCTTCCACCGAAAACTCAGAAAATGACCGAAAGGTCCTTCCCTAAATAATTCAAAACTCTCCTCTCCGAAGCTCATCAAACGAACCCGGATATCCTCAAGAATGTCCCGGTCGTAAAAATTCATCGACCGCGGGACTTTGCCCTGCAAACTGGGCCTGATCCACTCCCAAACCTGCAATTAAATAAAATACAATATGTAAATAAAAGGGGAATTAAAAGAATTAAAATCAGAATTTTTTTTAAAAAAATTCGAGATCTCGACATTAATCTCGATTTTGATATCGAGATCTCGATATCAAAATCGAGATTAATGTCGAGATCTCGTCTTCATTAGGCCCCGAATTTTTAAAAATTGATGTCGAGATCTCAACATGGGATATCAATTAAATAAAATAAAATATTTAAATAAAATGAGAATTCAAAGAAAAAAATCAGATTTTTTTTAAAAAAAGTCGAGATCTCGACTTTGATCTCGATTTGCATGTTGAGATCTCGACACGCAAATCAAGATCAAAGTCGAGATCTCACAATATGGAAATTCAATTGAAGAAACCGGCCAAAATCGAGATCTCACCTGAAATCGATATCTCGATTTGTACATATCGAGATCTCGATATGTACAAATCGAGATCACAATTTCAGGCGAGATCTCGATTTCTGCAACTGTTCGTCTTCTTCGACCCACACGCCCAGTTTCGCAAATTTAATCATAAAATGTACAATGAACGCATGAAATCGACCGAATTAAAGCATGTAATCAACTAAAAAATATATTTCAACACATATAATCAACTAAAATCTCACTACAATTGAAGTTTAAAACTAAAAAAAAACAGGAAAAAAATCGTTCGAATGGGGGAGAATGATACCTAGTTTTGTTCCCCAGACATCGTGTAGACGAGATGTAGCTTTTTTTTGGGGTTGGGCGTGCAAAATCCAGTGGTTTGGAGCTTCAAATCGGAAACAATGGAGGAAGAATGGTGGTGGTGCTGGGTTCGCCGTTTTCATTCGAAAGAGAGAGAGAGAGAGAGAGAGAGAGAGAGAAAGTGGGGTAGGTGGTGGGGTAAATGTAGAATAAAGCAAAAAAACATTAATGTTTATCAATTTCAAAGTTTAAATTCTCTCTCCAATCATTAGAAAGTGGCTAAAAAACATACATTTTTATCCTTGTGGCTATATAACATATTGACTTATCAAAAGTGGCTATATAAATTTTGCTCTCATATATTTATAAATAGATTTTTTTAACACAAATTATTAAGAAATGAGGTTAATAATGAAGAAGAAGAGTATGTGAGAGAGCATTGAGAATTAATAGGAGTCGATAACTCAATTTATTTAATGTTGGATTATTAAGTTTATATATAGTATTGAAATTATTAGTAAATGATTTTTTTATAAATTTTATTATTATTATGAACTGATATTTTTACTTAGTTACATATATTTTTAGTACGTAAAAATTAAATGAAACTCTTAATAAAAATTTCAGGATTCGCAACTACTTCACCACTTTCATCTCGTCTATATACCCAAACTCTTACATCATAAATAATGAAACAATAAAGAGTATAATAATGCTGCAAATGTTTTGTTTGTTCATACTTACTATGATGGGATTAGTTAGGTGAGACATGGTTTAAAATTCCAAATAAACTTACAACCCCAACAATTTTTGCATTTGTGTGTGATCAATGTGTATTCTGTGTCGACCATCGCAGAGAGTGTTGCTTTATTCTTTGTTCGTCATAGTTCTGTATCGATCATTCGACCTCCTTGTCACAGGCTCACATGTATATCATAATGTGATCTTATCAAAGTGCAGTAAAATGCCTCATCAATGCGCGCCACATTAGTAAGTCAAAACTCAATATTCAAGGATCTGAACTCAGACAAAGGCCGAATCCGTTGAAGGTCTACAATGATATCCGAGTCATGAGTTATTATCCAAGGACTAATTAAAACAGAAGACCACCAACACATCCATTTCACATAAATATCCGTTTGTTGATGGTAATATCATAACTCATCACTCACTTATTTGAGTTATAAATCCAAGTTTTTAGTATCTCAATATTAGTGGTTGGATGATGCGCTAACATAGGGACTTTAAGCTTTGGGGTAGACCATTCTGAATGGGATGACCTTAACCTTATTAGTAGTCAGCCGGTAGCGGATTATGACTGAGTCTAAGCTCTCGGCTACTATAGGACCAATTGTTGAAGGCAACTAAAGTTAGTTATCTCGAGGGGAAACTGATAGAAATTGTATGTTTCTGTTCTATAATCCAGATTTGTCATAATCTTTGTCTCGTGCAACCATCAAATCTAAATCCGGATATTTTGTTTCCAAGATGGTGGATTCTTAATCGAATTAATTGGCACATTACTCGAAGGTGTAACAACTGTGCTAAGGCATCCAACCGTTCATCTTCCAATCGTAGATTGAGATGAGAACACTTAGGGTTTATCATCTTTTCCATTCCCCTCTTGAATCAAAACGTCTCCAGATAAACTCCCACTCTCACAAACTTTCCTCCTCTTGGAAAGAATCTCAGTTTCTCAAATCTATATTTTAAGCGTCTCTCTACATTCTAAGGTTCATTCGCTCAAAAAATCTTACATTTGCATATCCATCCTTGAGAAATGAACCTTGGACCAGATGTGTGGATCATACATGTCAAAAAAATCATACCAATCCACTTTTCACATCCTCCTCATACAAATGCTCACATGACTATCTTTGAGCCTACCTATCATTTTGAAGATATAAGAAGATCATGTGTCCATGGTCGAGATCCATTGTGGTCCCCTCTTGTGACAATGATCATCATCTCCCTGTTTCTACTCATCCCTGCATCTCTCTTACTGATGCTTCCGATGAAGTGATAAACAAGAGAGAAAGAGAGAGAGGTCTCCATCCGCCGATAGCATGTCACTTCGCAGATGGACTCCCATCTATCACAGAAGAAGAAGATAGAGCTCATACCAAGGAGCATGAGAGAAGTAAAGCAGAAGAGAGAATGTTGGAAGACAAAGAGTTGGATCTAAAAAGATGTTGTTGAATAGACTCTATTCTCGATCTAGTTAGTTATATCCGTGCAATCTTTTATCACTTCTCAGTATTGTAACGTTCATAATACTAGTGGAACTGCCATAAGATTAAAGACTATAACTCTTTGTCTCACTCTGCTTACTCTGTCTCTTAAAACATTTGCTGAAGTTACATACTATGTGTAGCCAGCAAACAATATAACGCCCAGTGATTAATCGAGTAATATTTTTCCCAATCAGGGGAAAAATCTTAGGGTAGACAGTGCAAAAATTCTTATTTTCGAGTATAGACTAGATTGATAAATTTGTAAACTCGAAAACTAGTGATAAGATTTTGTCAACTTTAGAGTGGGTTTCAATACATCAAAAAGGGGGAAATTGTTAGAAATTCCTACCTTATATGTTTTTTTGACGAGTCAAACATCCCACTAGATTAGTGTATCTTGATAGCTTAATTTAAACTTGTAAATATATTGTATATGAATTATCAAGTTGTAATAGAAGCTAATTTCTAAGTCTTAGGGAATTGTTGGTTCATTCTTCACCAGCAAATTGGCTTATATGAGTTGCTGGCTGATATGTGTGTAAAATGACCTATTATTCGATGTGTGTGCAAGTTTGTTTGTATCCATTTTACACCCATATCATATATTTTTCTTGTGTTTCTATTTTGTTTTCGTGTTTGGTGTTGTTTGTGTTGTGTAGGATCATATTTGAGCATATTTCATCATTTTTGGCTGAGTTTTGGTGAAAAATCGACCCATCCAAGGTTCTAGCACTGCAGAGATCGACCCGGATGAGCATGGGAGCAGTAGGGGTGATTTCATCGACAAATTTTGGTCTAGACAATTTCGAGTTCGGTCGAGAATTGTCTCTGTCCGACTCGTCTCGATCGAACCCTACAGAGATCGACCGAACCTGCCATTTTAGAGGTAAATTTTGGTCGAGCTCCTTTGAGACCGGTCGAACCCATGCGTGTGGCCTTGGCAGTTTTTTAATTTCAAATCAGTTCGGTCGATCTGCTGTGAGCTGGGTCGAACCCTGGGTCTGGTAACTTACTATATAAGGAGTGAAATCGCAAATAGAAAGAACTTTTGGCCAATTTTTGATAGATTCAAGAGGAAAAAAACGGTCACTCACTCCAAATCACCTCCAAACATCAGATCAAGGGAGAATCAATGCTACATCACTCCAATTAGATGCAAATTGAAGATCCAACCACGAAGATCAACATTTGGGGGAAAATCTCTTTTCTACCTTATATTGTAATGGATTCATTTTCTCTTGTAATTGAATTGCAATCAACAAAAGGTATGAGAGGCTAAACCTCTTAGGATATTGGATGAGCAATGTTTTGAATCTATTGCTATGATTGAATGAATGTTTACTTTCTCCCAGTCAGTTGCATCACACTAGAGCTTGTTCCTAATCAAGTAGTGTAGGCACTAACCAATTGCTTGATCGTTGACGTCGAAATCGCAACCAATACACGGGTCTAGATGTCGTGATTAGTGTGTTTGCATACAAGTTTTGACCCAATCCATGTCCGGAGATAGCTTGTAGGTCCTTAATCCACGAATCATTGGGAGTGGGATTTGATTCGATAACGTAACATCTTGAGAGTCCTATCTCATCTACGTCTAATTCACTAGTACTAAGGGGGTTAGATAGTGTAGGGTGGATGGATCATTATTAGGAGGATTAAAGTCGGTTTACATCATTCTAGTATTTAATTGGTTCATTGCAACGTTCATGCCAATATCCTCTTCTCATTTTTTCGCATTCTATCAATTTGTGATTTCAAGTATTGTTTATGAGTTTGTTAGGATAACTTGAGTGAATTGATAGTTCTACCATGGTGATTGACGCATCAATTTTAATTTTTTATAGTTAGTTAGTGTAGATTTCATATTTGCCTAGGATAAAAACTACTCAACGATTGATTTGTCCTAGTTATTAGCCTTCACATTAGAATACGATACTCTAGTGGGCGAATGAAGAAGTTCTCGGATCGATATTTTATTCTTGCATTGCATTAGAAATTCTATCGAGTTTTTAGTGCCATCAAGTTTTGGCACCGTTGCCGGGGACTCGATTGAGTAGGCTACTAGATATTGGGGAAAGTGTGAAGTTGTAGGCTAGGTGTTTGAATTTTTGTTTGTTAGTATAATTTATTTGTTGTTTGATTTTTGTGTTGGTTTGTGATTGGAGATTTTGGAATCTTGTAAGTGGTGTATATTCACAAGATCGAAAGCTCGACTACTTGAGGAATCAAGGAGAAATCAAGGCTTAGAAGAAGAGAAAGCCAAAATGGAGATTCGAAGAGGAGTTGCCGCGGAGAGACTTGATAATTTGCAAAGGCAATTAGAGGAGATGAAAACAAAAATGCTAGAAAGATAAAGGCCACAAAAGACACCACGAAGTGTGTACGAAAATATGTGGGAAGGAGATTACCAATGGTCGGAAGGTGGAAGTGAGTACCATACGGTGAAAACAGTCAAAGAATCTAGTGAGAATGATTGGTTGAGAAGCAAATTAGATTCAATGCAAGAACAACTTAAGTTGTTGAGGAGTTCAAGTAGAAAGAGTGATGCGGTTAATGAAAGAAAATTTGAGAGTTATGATGTGAGACTAGAAGAGATTTCAATGCAAGTGCCGGTCATTGACAAGTAAGGGAGTGAAACGAATCAAGCGGAGGAAGCTTCAACGGACACAAAAATACTTCCAAAGATGAGTTGTAATGAGAACAATGAAAGTGTGGAAGATGAATGTGAGGATATGATGATGGAACCGAGGGAAGAGAATAAAGAAATAGAAGAAGTCAAAGAAGAGGAGATAAAAGACTTGCAAGAAGAGGAACCAAAAAAGGAGGGTGAAGTGTTACCTCAATAATATGAGGAGGATAAAGGCACCAACGAGTTGGTGCAACATGAGGATAGTATGAAGAAAGGTGATAATGAGATACCTTCACCCGAGCAAATTCGAAAAGTTCCAGTTTTTGCACAACTTATGGAAGAAGAGTGTGAGGAGAAGTCTATGACGGGAGATCCATGTGGAGAGATGGTGTTTGCTTTTCCTTCCTGGTTAATAGTCAAGGTTGAAAAGGAAGTGGTGCTAACAAAGAAGGTGAATGAGGTTTATGAGTTAGTCGATAAAAGAGATGGATTGAGGATATGTAATAATTTCGATGGTGTATTTGAAAGGTCATTGGTGATTGAGACATGGTTAGATGGTGTGTTAGATAGTGTGCTTGTGTTGAGAAAATTCCGAGTAGTAATGAGGGAAAGTTTGATTGGAGGGAGCGTAGGAAGTAGATCAATCGACAAGTTGCTTCCAAGCAATGTTCGATGGGTAGAGAAAGGTATCCTCAAAATTCACAAGGTTTTTGACAATGGATGACATGGTAAGGTCGTCTACCTACCGACGTAAATGGAAGCGCTTGTTGGGAGGCAACCCAACCAATTTTTTTTTTGTTTATTTGCTTTTGGTTGTCTTCATTTTTAATAAATGTTTAGTTAGCTTGGTTTTGTTGATTAAGGTAGATATGATGTTTCAAAGAGGGATGAATAATCTTTTGTGATGAATTTGCATGCATTGTGTGTTTGGGTGTTGAGAAATTGAAGTTTGGGGATGCAATTTCGCGACATTGCTGAGAATGTGGTTGGAAAGAAGCAGGGAGCTGGAAAACAGAGAGAAATTTCACCCCAGACTGAAGAATCTCGGCCCAGACTACTAAATATCGACCGAACCCGGCCTTGTTCTGCTCTGGGTTCGGTCAAGATCGACCGGTACTTAAAAATGACTGGGAGAACAAAAGAAAAGATTCACTGAACCTGACTTTGTTCTGTCTTGGGTTCGGTCGAGATCGGTCGAAAAATTTCATAAATGTTGTGGATGACTTCCGGTTTATTCTAATCCCTATCCTATTCTATCCATCTTTCTTTTATATGATTTAACTATGATTAGTCTAGTATTTTCCCCATGTGGATTGACTTGTTTCATGCGAATTTGAATTTGATTCGGAATGGTGGGATGATCTTTTTGATTGGATATTTGGTTATATTCTTTATATATTATTGTAATGTATGGCTTGTGGAAAGATTGGTGGTGCTAGTGGAACAAAGTGTGATTCATATAGATGATGGATTGTGGCATGTTGATGGAAAGATGTTTGGAATGAGACTATTATTGGTTGCAATGTTTAAATGTTGTTGAGGATTTATGGTGAGGTGTTTTCAGTGAAATTTTGGTATGTTGGTGGAAATGAGCTTTTGTTGTTATGAATTATGCTCAATTGGTGGTGTTTGTGTTTAGTAGGTATCATAAGGCAAATGGAGAAGCAGTTGGATCGTGGATGCCGATGGGTAACACATTCTGTCGCTCTCTTTGCAATTTAGATTTGATTGCATTATTAGTTGTTTTTAGGTTGTTTGTGTGTGTTGTGTGATTGTGTGTGAATGATAAACCCAAACTAGGCTTGAGATTTACTCATGATTAGCTAGTGAAGTTTGAAGTTTACCTAAATCTATGATATGGCAGAATCTTTGACATCAAAGCATGCCTAGGTTAAACTTTTGAATTGCCAAGTTTTGTGCGTGGTTAATTTTTTAGACTTAACAAAAAGCCGTGAGAATTGAGCCTTGACATTGTCATATTTTTCGATTGTGAGAGGCGAGTTTGAAAGCAAGAAATCTAGAACTTGCATTTGTTCTCGATCTATTAGCATGAGCATGTTCCAAATCAATTGCATCACACTAGAGTTTGTTCCTAATCAAGTAGTGTAGGCACTAACCAATTGCTTGATTGTTGACGTCAAAATCGCAGCCAATACGCGGGTCTAGATGTTGTGATTAGTGTGTTTGCATACAAGTTTTAACCCAATCCATGTGCGGGGATAACTTGTAGGTCCTTAATCCACGAACCATTGGGAGTGGGATTTGATTCGATAATGTAACAGCTTGAGAGTCCTATCTCATCTACGTCTAATTCACCGGTACTAAGGGGGTTAGATAGTGTAGGGTGGATGGATCATTATTAGGAGAAATAAAGTCGGTTCACATCATTCTAGTATTTAATTGGTTCATTGCAACGTTCATGCCAATATCCTCTTCTCATTTTTGTGCATTCTATCAATATGTGATTTCCAAGTATTGTTTGTGAGTTTGTTTGGATAATTTGAGTGAATTGATAGTTTTACCATGGTGATTGAAGCATTAAGTTTAATTTGTTATAGTTAGTTAGTGTATATTTCATATTTGCCTAGGATAAAAACTACTCAACGACTGATTTTTCCTATTTATTAGTCTTCGCATTAGTATACGATACTCTAGTGGGCGAATGAAGAAGTTTCAGATTGATATTTTATTCTTGCGTTGCATTAGGAATTCAATCGAGATTTTTGTGCCATCACTGGCTAACACTCTGACCAACAAAGTGTCTGTAGAGGAGATGGTTGAGATGTCATCATCAGCTGGAGGATTACCAACACGGAGCTTATCAACAAAACACTACCCAACCAGCTAAAAGACACACTAAAGCCAAAACAAGTAAGGACTTTCTCAAGACCAAACTTTAAGTAAGGAGAATTTAAATTCTGATGAATTCAAAAGCTTGTTCGTCCCAGAAATCAACCAACAAATATTCCTCGGAGTGGCAAAAAAGAGTCTTTCTAACTGACTCAGTAAAAATCAACATGCTCTAACAGAAAAGGACATTACAAGTAAAAAAAGGCGAGACTTTGACAGGATGCATTCTTTTTGTCTCACAACGGCTCGAAATGGCGAAGAGATTAATACATTCTAAGGAGCATCTATAAATAGAGGACACATTTCACCTTGAGAAGGTTACAAGAACTGATTGAATTAGAACAATCATTTTCTTTCTCTACTGATTTCTCGACAGCTATTATATCTTTATCCTAAAGCTTTCAGACTGGTTTTATCAGTTTCTGGTGTTCTTTCTTGAACACGATGCTCTGTGCTCTTAGCAAGAGCTAACTCTGTTTTCTTACTCAGGACTCCCTGAGTAAGAAAATATCTTGGAGTTGTCACTTCTCTGCTGACAACTATCATGGGTGTGTACCAATAACTGATGTTCTTGAGAGGAATTTAAACTCTCACGTCCAGTTTGAAGGTCTATGTGGTGTACCCATGCTTCAAGCCTAAAGAAGTTATTGATTGCAAATGACTTTGCGAGTGTGCTAGTGGACTAGTGGACATGACACTTACCAGCTAGCAATAGATCATTGATGTCTTTGTAATTGACTGCTTAGTGATTCTAGACTGCGTGTCTGAAGAGAGGACGTAGGACGGTTTTGTCCGAACCTCTATAAAATCTAGTGTTATTTACTGCTTTCTTTAAGTTTCTCTACTAGATTTAAAACCCAACACATCAAGTGTTTGAGTATATTATTGAAATCGACTAAGAAATTGTAACGCCCCCAAACCGGGCCTACGTAACAGTCCCACGTGCGAACAATGCACGCTAAGGGTTTTAGTGGTTTTAAAATACTTTGTCATCATTTAGTGAATAGAGGAAGAAATTGAGGAGGTGATCAATTTCGAAAACGTGGAAAACAATGAATAACATTTGATTTCAATAATGACCTCCACTCGGGTCTTACGCTATGTACGACTTGGAAAAAATTAATTAACATCAACCATAAATGGGTACTATGTATGAAAACATAGCCCCTTGAGCCTCGATACCGAATGTTAACCAAATAAATTAGGACAACAAGAATCATGCCATATGATTCAAGTTGATCATGCCAAAGTAAGCTCAAACATATAAAAATAACTCAGGTGTAGGCTTCGAATAGGTTTACAAACCAAATAAACTTCATGTAATTCAAACATGTCAAAAATTATTAACAAGCAAATGAAAGGGGAATGATTGAAACAGTGCAAAAGATTACATTAAAAACAAGGTTTCATTCACCCATCTTCTTCCCACTTTCACCACAACGCCACAGCCACCGCCATCGCCATCACCTTGTACCTGCATGTGGAAAAAACACACACAGGGGCTGAGTACTCCGCGTACCCAGTGGTCACGGTGTCCCGAAAACAATTAAATAAATATATGATGGATTCAGAGTATGTCACACACATGCATAGCATAAGGTTTTTTTTTTTGAAAAGAACTTATGCATGCACAAAACAGTTTTCCTCACATGGATGCATCCACTCAATTTATGTGTCATTTATGATCAATCAATCAAATCATATCATAAGGGTACATCGCCCTTTTTCAACTCATACACACAAGAGGGTTACAACTCCTCCCTCCTACTTATCCTTCCTTATCATATCAAACATGAGGGTTTTAGCTCCCCCCTTAAACTTATCAATCCTCAATGCTCGTGGCATTGGTGATGGAGCCCAAGCAGCAGCTGTGAGAGACGATCCAGTCTTTATTCCGAGTGGACCGATGACTAGAGCTCGAGCAAGGACTTTGAGGGCTAGATTGAGTTTGTTGGTTAAAGGCATTTGGGCTGCAAATATTTTCAAGGAATCGATGTTGTTTGAAGAATTAAATGAAGGCCCGAAAATTACTAATTTAATTATATGTAGTGATTGGGCTTAGTTTAATTTATTTAGTTATTTTGGGCCAACATGTTTAGGTCTTATTTAATTAAAATTTGAATTTAATTTAGGTTTTAATTTTTGAGTTTACTTACCTTATTAGATTAAGATTTGAGTTGCCTATATATAGGCCTTGTTATTGAACAATTAATTTAGTTTTCAGATTTAATAAAAATTGTGAGGTTTTCTCCTTTATTTTCTGAAGGCTCAATTTTCAAATTTTATACTATCCATAGGGTTTCAATCTCGACTAATCAATCAGACAATCATATTTGTTGGTGGTGTCTTCGCGTATATCCATCGTTGTTGGGTCAATACGCTTCTAGGGTCGTAGGAGATTTCAATCTGGACTACGGTACTTGAAGGTTTTTGAATCCAAAGGTGTTGGATTCTTCCATCGTAACTACTTCAATTTGCTTCCTGTCTGAGTCAATTCGTCCGAGTTCCTGGGCTGCGATCTAAACCTTTCGTTGCGGATCGTATCATTTTGGCATCAATATCCAGGTCGTGTCTTTCCTCTTCCTTGTCTTTCAATTTCGTGTGTTTAGTGTGTCAAAAAAAATTCGAGTCTTGTTTATTTAGGATTTGTGTCGTGTATCTTAATTTCACACAGTTTGATTCGTATATCCTCATGTCTTGTCAATTTCGTGTCGTTCTGCCTCTGTAGGGTTTGAAAATTTATGTTTTATGCTAGGGTTTCGAATTTGTTGAGTTCTTTGTGAGTCAAGATTTGAATTATCTCTCTTATCATATTAGATCAGTTCAAATCTTTCCTTATATCATTTTTCCCTAAGCAATATCTCTCTTTGATTACCAAGTAAATTCAGTACTTTCTTTGACCATATGATTTCCTTCTTGAATTACCAATCAATTTGGTAATTACCATATAAAAAAGGGGGTAAAAAAAAGAGAAAATTCGATCAAAAAACAAAAGAAAGAGTTCGAAGAAAAAATATAATAGTAAAAAAATCGAAAAAGGGGGATTAAAAATAATTCAAAAATCATTTTTGCTTGTTTTGTCGGTAAATCCTATTTTTGTCGTAACTTTTGCATACGGTGTCCATTTTTGGCTTAATTATGCTTTTTAGAAACATCTTGGCAAGCTCTACAAGACCCACAGCTCGCCATGATATAAGGTGATTTTTGGCCAAATTCCTTCGTTTTCGAGTAGTTATTGCCCTCCGAAATTTTTTCTGAAAATTTTTTTTGTTTGTTTTTGGTCATTCACCTTCCTAGAGTCGTCTAGAGTCTTCCCGTTCAGTTGGTTAGTCAAATTGAAGTCCGTGGAATTTTATAGGAATTTTTTGAGTTTTTCAGAAAGGAGAAAGGAGTGGTAAAAGGCAAGAGAGTGTGAGATTATTAGAGGGATTGAAAAACCATTTATACTGAGAGAGATACACGAGTGTGAGTGATTTGACATAACTGAGTGATACACGAGTGTACGTGAGGTCCTTCTTTTATTTTTATCTAACCTTTCTTGCAGGTATGTCTAAAAGTAATAGTTCTGAGGAGTTGAAAGGAGATGAGACTGGTGGTGGTCAGGTCAAGTACATGATGGAGGCCATTGATTTTGAATTGAATAGGTTGCTGAAGAGTGAGATGACTGCCATGCATCAACGAATAGATGAATTCGAGATCTCTGTGATAGAAAAGACTCGACGAGACTCATCTGATAGTCATAGGAGTACTGGGAAAGGAGGACGTGCTAACCGAGGTGGAAGAGGCTCGAATAGGAGACAGAATCCTCAGTATAAGAATGATGTCGATGACTATGCCGAGGAGGAGTCATATGATAACAATCTGGGGACAGTCAAGATGAACACCCCGTCCTTTCAGGGAAATAATGACCCTAAATTGTATATGGAGTGGGAGCAAAAGGTGGAGATGATGTTCAAATGCCATAAATACTCTGAGTTGAAGAATGTAAAGCTGGCTACAGTGGAGTTCTCTGATTACGCTCTTGTGTGGTGGGATCAATTGGTCAGTAGGAGAAGGAGGAATAGGGAGAGACATGGGATGAGATGAAGGTTATTATGAGGAGGCGCTTTGTGCTGAATCATTATTGCCGAGAGCTATATAAGTAGCTGAAGAGTTTGAGACAGGGTAGTCGGAGTGCGGATGAGTACTATAAGAAGATGGAAGTGGCTATGATCCGAGCCAATGTAGTGGAGGATAGAGAGACAACAATGGCTAGGTTTCTTGTTGGACTGAATTGGGAGATTCAGAATACGGTGAAGCTGTAGAATTATGTCGAGCTGGATGACATGGTCCACATGGAAATCAAGATTGAGGGACAGCTCAAGAGGAGGGGCAACGACAGTGATACGAGGCAGAACCCTACAGGCTGAAGAGAATACCAAATTGGAAGTGGTTCAGCACCAAAATGAGCTCCATGGAAGAAGGAGGATGAGCAGCCTCGAGGGGAGAAGAAGCCGTTTGTGAAGCCCAGGTCAAATTTTGCAGCTTAAGGTAAATCTGTTACCACTGACTTTTGTAATAGAGATCGCAGGTGTTATAAGTGTTAGGGTTTTGGGCATATTGCTAACGATTGCCCAAATCAGAGAATCATGATGATTCAGGATGATAGAGAGATTGTGACTGATGAGGAGACTGACCCGGAGATGCTTGATTTAGATGATCCTGATGAGGATGAAGAAGAGATTGAGGTGCTTGCAGCGCTGAATTTTGTGATGAGAAGGGCTTTGAATGCACAGCCTGCAACCGGAGATGTTGAGCAGAGGGATAACATTTTCCATACACATTGTCATATCAACAATAAGGTCTGCAGCATGATTATAGATGGAGGCAGTTGCACCAATGTGGCTAGTCAGTCAATAGTGAAGAAACTAGGGTTACCGGTGATGAAGCACCCTAGGCCATACAAGCTGCAGGGGCTGAATAATAGGGCGTCATCAAAATAAGTGAAGCAAATCAAGGTGTCGTTTTGCATAGGGAAATATGAGGATGAGGTGTTGTGTGATGTGATTCCTATGCAGGCAAGTCACATACTTTTGGGGCGTCTATGGCAGTTGGATAGGCGTGTGAAGCATGATGGCTTCACGAACAAGTATTCCTTTGAGTACAAGCAGAAAAAGTTTCACTTGTTCCTCTGACCCCTAAACAAGTCTATGAGGATCAAGTCCAGTGAAGAGGTGCAGCCACGAAATAATAAGGAGAAAGGGGTGGTGCAACAGTCCTTTGTAGCTAGGGTTGGGGATCTGAAGTGGGCGGATCAGGAGGAGAAACCATTGGTGTTGTTGATCTACAAAGAGAACCTGATTTTTACTAACATTCCTGATTCTCTACCCCCTTCTATTTTCTCTCTTTTGCAGGATTTTGAGGATGTCTTTCCAAATGATACCCCAGCCGGACTGCCACCCATTCGTGGGATTGAGCATCAGATTGATTTTGTACCTGGAGCAACCCTTTCGAACAGACCAGCTTACCGAACCAGCCCGAAGGAGACGAAGGAACTAGAGAGGCAGATCGGAGAGTTGCTGGACAAGGGGCACGTGAGGGAGAGTTTGAGTCTTTGTGCAGTTCCAATTTTACTTGTGCCTGAGAAGGATTCGACCATGAGGATGTGCTGCGACTGTCGTGCTATCAATAATATTACGGTTAAGTATTGCCATCATATCCCTCGTTTAGATGACATATTAGATGAGTTGCATGGTGATTGTGTGTTTTATAATATAGATTTGCGAAGTGGATATCATCAGATTAGGATTAAGGAGGGAGATGAGTGGAAAACTGCTTTTAAAACTAAGCTTGGTTTGTATGAGTGGTTAGCCATGCCTTTTGGTTTAACTAATGCTCCTAGTACTTTTATGCGTCTTATGAATCATGTTTTGAGAGCTTTTATTGGCATATTTGTAGTGGCTTATTTTGATGATATTCTGATTTATAGTAGGAGTCATGATTATCGCATTGAGCATTTGAGGTCTGTTTTGGATGTACTTCGCAGGGAGAGATTGTTTACTAACATGAAAAAGTACATCTTTTGCACAGATAAGTTGGTGTTTCTTGGTTTTGTTGTTAGTGCAGATGGAGTGCAGGTGGATGAAGAGAAAATTTGAGCAATCAAGGAGTGGCCGCAGCCTAAGAACATTATCGATATTCGCAGTTTTCACGGACTTGCCAGCTTTTATAGGCGTTTTGTATCCCATTTCAGCAGCATTGCAGTCTTATTGACTAAAGTGATTAAGAAGACTGTGGAGTTCCGATGGGGATAAGAGCAAGAGAAGGCTTTTGAGTTTCTCAAGTATAAGTTGACACATGCCCTGGTATTATCTCTTCCTAACTTTTCTAAGACATTTGAGATTGAATGTGATGCTTCTGGAGTTGGTATTGGTGTTGTGTTGATGCAGGAGAAGAGGCCCATGGCCTACTTCAGTGAGAAGTTGAATGGTGCGTCATTTAACTATCCTACCTATGATAAGGATTTGTACGCCTTGGTGAGAACCTTGAAAATGTGGCAGCATTACTTGTGGACTAAGGAGTTCATTATTCACACCGATCATGAGTCGCTGAAGCATTTGAAGGGGCATCACAAGCTGAATAAGAGGCATGCAAGATGGATGGAGTTTGTAAAGACCTTTCCTTATGTCATCAAATACAAGCAAGGTAAGGAAAATGTGGTGGTTGATGCATTGTCTCGGAGGTATGCCTTAATCTCTACTTTAGATGCTAAGTTGCTTGGGTTTGAATGCATTAAGAGTCTGTATGTTTCTGATGAGGATTTTAGCGATGTATATGTTGCATGTGAGTCATCTGCTAGTGGTGAATATTTTAGGCATGATGGATTTTTGTTTAGGAGAAATAAGTTGTGCATTCCTAGATGTTCTCTACGTGAGTTATTGTTGTTAGGGTCACATGGAGGTGGTTTGATGGGTCATTTTGGTATTGCTAAGACTTTGGTTGTGTTGCATGAGCATTTCTTTTGGCCTCGCATGAAACATGATGTTGAGAGGATCTGTGGTAGATGCATTACTTTTAAACAGACTAAGTCTAGGTCTAGTTCTCATGGATTGTATACCCCATTGCCTATCCCTAATGTACCTTGGGTGGATATTTATATGGGTTTTGTGCTAGGTTTGCCACGTACTGGACGTGGTAGCGACTCTATTTTTGTGGTTGTTGATAGGTTTTCTAAGATGGCTCATTTTATTCCCTATCATAAATCTGATGATGCATCCCATGTTGCTAATTTGTTCTTTAGGGAAGTTGTGAGATTGCATGGTATTCATAGGGCCATTGTTTCTGATAGAGACTCTAAGTTCTTGAGCTACTTTTGGAAAACTTTGTGGTGTAAGTTAGGAACTAAGTTGTTGTTTTCTACTACTTGTCATCCACAAACTGATGGTCAAACTGAGGTAGTGAATAGGACTTTATCTACTTTGTTGAGAGTTGTACTTAGGAAGAATATTAAGAATTTGGAAGAATGCTTGCCTCATGTTGAGTTTACTTATAATCGTTCAGTTCATTCTGCTACTCAATTTTCACCCTTTGAGATTATGTATGGATTTAATCCTTTGAATTTATCTCCTTTACCTGTGCAAGAGTTTACTTACCTTGATGGGCATAAAAGAACTGATTTTGTGAAGCAGATTCATGAGAAGGCAAGACAGAACATAGAGCGCCGTACTGAGCAGTATTTCAAGCAAGCAAATAAAGGGTGCAAGAAGGTGTTGTTTGAGCCTGGAGATTGGGTTTGGCTGCACATGCGAAAGGAGAGGTTTCTTTTGCAGCGGAGATCAAAGTTGTTACCTCGTGGAGATGGTCCCTTCCAAGTGTTGGAGAAAGTGAATGATAATGCATACAAATTGGACTTACCAGGTGAGTATGATGTTAGTGCTATGTTTAATGTTGGTGATTAAAGTCCGTTTGATGTAGGAGACAGCTTGGATTTGAGGACAAATCCTCTTGAAGAGGAAGGGAATGATGGAGCCCAAGTAGCAGCTGTGAGAGACGATTCAGTCTACATTCCGAGTGGGCCAATGACTAGAGCTCGAGCAAGGACTTTGAGGGCTGGATTGAGTTTTTGGTTAAAGGCATTTGGGCTGGAAATATTTCCAAGGAATCGATGTCGTTTGAAGAATTAAATAAAGGCTCGAAAATTACTAATTTAATTATGTGTAGTGATTGAGCTTAGTTTAATTTATTCAGTTATTATGGGCCAACATGTTTAGGCCTTATTTAATTAAATTTTGAATTTAAATTAGGTTTTAATTTTTTAGTTTACTTACCTTATTAGATTAGGATTTGAGTTGCCTATATATAGGTCTTGTTATTGAACAATTAATTCAGTTTTCAGATTTAATAAAAATTGTGAGGTTTTCTCCTTTATTTTTTGAAGGCTCGGTTTTCAAAATTCTATACTATCCATAGGGTTTCAATCTCGACTAATCAATCGGACAGTCATATCCATTGGTGGTGTCTTCGCGTATATCCATCGTTGTTGGGTCAATCCGCTTCTTAGGTCGTAGGATATTTTGTAGGAACTGAGTCTACAATAGGTTACGTGAATTGCCATTTATTTCTTAACCCCAGATTCGTTTTATGGATATCAAAATAAAAGCTATGACAAACAGTAAATGCCCTATGCATGCTCCTATTTAATTTAATACGTAGATTCAAAGGAATACTTCAACTCCTGCAGATTGAATAACGGCGGTAGATCGTTGATAGTGTTCCTACAGATCTGATCATCTGATATGTTCCCTTGCTCGATCCAGAAATCTGGTGAGGATGCGCTACCTGATCTACACAACCGCCCACTCTCTCACAATGTTTCAAGGGTTTCTGATTTGAAACTTCAAAAAGACTTATGTGGGAAGAGAGAATTGATCTATTTATATAGATCTGAAGAATGAGCTATTAAGGTTTAATAAACCCTAATGGGCTCTGAGCACTATGGAGCTAGACCAGTGATCAAATGCAAATAATAAAGTGAGCCTCCTATTATATAATTTCATGTTCAACCCAAAACATAATTAATTAATAAGCATTAATTCATGCCACCAGAGAATTAATGTTGACCTACCCCTTTATTACCACGTTATTAGGAACGGGTTGCATTGACTTGGTTAATCCCCATATTTAAGGTTTCAGACATTCATTAATTAATTCAGCATAGGACAATTAGCTGCAATTAATTAATCTCTTATTATTCCTGAGTAGTACCACTCAACCCTTATCGTTTATGCTTGAATCAATGATTCAGCCTACAGGACTTAGCATAAGGAACCTCGTGTGCTTCCCAAGGAATGTCACCATCCTGAAACGGATATGGTTATCTAAATCCAGCCTAAGTAAACCCCACACAAACTGCCTCACCCAACATGCGGATATATGAGTACATGTAAGACTCTCCACCATAGCAAGTCAAAGTGACAGTCAACCCATGTATGCCCCTCACTTTCAATAGACTTTAGATCCGACCAAGTTACCGAGATCTTTACTCATTCATATGTCAAGTAGAATGGTTCATCTCACTGTTGATCCTATCAATACATTGAGATGTACCGATCATACAAAGCAGTCAAGATAAACCACTTATGGACTTGTGTGCCGCAGCCTAAACCGACAGCCAAACCAGAAACTTTCTCAGCTGTGATAACTGTTTATATCTCGCTAGGTCGAATGATCTATACGATCTTCTGTGATCTCTTACACACCGTATGATCTCCCTATCGACGAGATAACTCGATGTGTTTGTTCGCATCGTATGATTGTTAATTCAGACAGGAGTTGTTTATTGCAAGTCATTAATGATTACCAGTATATCAAACATAATGTTTCCCAATATACCAATCATAATGATTTTATGTATACAATTCCAACATATTTCAATCTGGACTACGGTACTTGAAGGTTTTCAAATCCAAAGGTGTTGGATCCTTCCATCGTATCAACTTCAATTTGCTTTTGCGTCATGTTTGAGTCAATTCGTTCGAGTTCCTAGGCTGCGATCTAAACCTTCCGGCGAGGATCGTATCAATTGGTATAATCCCAACAAGAGGGTGATCATGTCCCCTCCTCCTTATCCATCCTCAATGCTCGTGGCATTGGTATTTATCATTTGGCACAAAATAAATATAGTGATCCATCGACACGAAAACAAAACATTTTTATCATTTTTGTAAATTATTTGCAAAAACTCATTTGATAGGATAAAGTAGTGCCCACCTTATTCGATGAAAGCTTGGCTCACTTTGTTCCAGTAGTGGATGCCTTATATCCCAAATCAACAACACCTAGATTTTAATATTTAATTACTAGGTGTCTAATTCAATTCATACACCATAATCAACTCAAACAATCTATTTAACTCATTTCATTTGATTAGCATGCTTGAGTTTACTATACTTAGTCAAATTCAAACTTCCTTTATCGATTTCAATCATATGACTTCATCATATATTTTAATTCATATAATTTCATGCTTGATAACATCCTTACATCTCACTAAGTTGTTCAACATAAATCATGCATTATATTTCATTCACTTAATCAATTTTGCATGCTTGTATAAATGACACTTACTCATATTCATTGCTCTTAACAAATTTGCAAACATGTAATCATGCAACTTTATAAGGCTCAATCATTTCAATTCAAGTATAGACATGCTTAATAGGCACTCATACAGGTTTTAGCATGTTCAATGATCCTACAATGCCTTATTAGATCATAGATGTGTACTTAAGAAATTAATCATCATACTTAGAAAATTTGCTAACTTTCAGCTTTGTACAGAGAGCAAACAAAGCTCATAACTTAATTATCATTAATTCTATTATTTTTATATTTTATATTCATATATAAGACTCATCAAGGTTCATTCTCCAATTGACGGATCTAAAAAATGTGCTACAGTTAGGTCGGGGAAGTTTAATCATTTTTTGGGGTCTGAAAGTGTTGGAAAACAGGGGTTTGTTTTGAAAACTTCACCCCGACAAAAATACATCATATTTTGGACTGAAATTTAACATAGACACTCCTAAGGGAGTCTAGTTTAAGCATGTAAATTTTAGGAGTCAAAAGATGAGTACATTTTCCTGCACAACACAAACAAGGAAGACTGCCACAGAATGGTATTCGATTTTGTAAAATATTTATCTTTCAAACCACTAAATAGTTTTTAGTGAAACTAGTTGGAAAGTACTCTTAACATCTTAAAGTGTGACATATCCTAAAATCAGTCAAATACAAGTTAATTTACTATGTCTTCAATGCTCAAACATTTCGTACAGAGTTCAGGGATTTTCAGAAATTGTTCAACATTTTGTTCTCTTCCCAAAAACGGGTTTAACCGAGTTGTATGCTCCATAAACATCAAGATCAGACTTATGCATGCTTCAAAACCATCTCATAATCACATATATACTTAGATCTCTTCATAGATCAAACATTCAATCGCTTAAACATACTCTAGCACTACCAAACATACACATATATTACACACAAACATATATTTGCCAATCTCAACCAAATGCCATCAAACTCGAAATGGGGCTTCTTGATCTTACATGCAAGCTCACAAACATCTAAAGGACACTAAATGGAAGGTAGGAAAGGTGTTACTTGAAGAAGAAAATCTCAGATTTGGCAAGAGTTTGAGAATTGACACTTTGGTCCTCTTTTAGCTTTGATTTTTTGTAGATTTGAGCTCCTTGTGTAGCTTCCAAATCTTCAAGCTCCAGCCCGATTCATGAAGTTAGTCGATCCTAATATGTCTTGGATGATAGGGATTTTCATACCAATAGGTAGAGAAGGTTGAGGAGGTAAGAATTATTCAAAAATATGGGGTTGATATGGTGGGTGTCCCATTGGAGCTTCAATGGTGGGTTTAGTTGCAGAAAAATAAAGAAGAAGAAGAGGGAGAAAGGTGAGGGCCGTTGAAGTGGTGCGGGGAGGGAGAGAATGGAGTGTAAAATGAATTTGCATACAATGTCCCCATGATTTCTCATGATTATGTTCCACATGCTTCTTTACCCTTTTGTCCTTCAATTAATTAATTTGTCTAGCATAAAGTTTCTTCTCGAATGCCTATTAAGGTAAATTACCCTTCCACATAATTTATTTAATTTATAGGAATTTATTTAACATGGAGAACTCACCTTATATTATAATATAAGGTTAGGAAATAATAACAACCATCTACCTTATAATAGGGCACAAAAATCAATTAGAAAAAAAATTAGGAAATAAATTCTGGAATTTGCCTCAGAATTATTCTAGAATAATATTCATCTTCTAATTTAAAATACGAGATTAAGTCTAGGTATAATCCCATGAAATTAAGTAATAACCATAAGCTAGAAAATTTGGGCCTTATCTCACACACATATATTTCTAGTGGGCTTGTTTGGGTTCCAAAGATTTAATTCAAGATTGGGCTCCAAATGCATTGAATTTACCAAGCTCAAGTTTACATTACTATATCATAGTTGGATCAAGTAATTCCCTAGACCAATAAATGTACTGGTCAAAATTTAATAGAGAAATGGGCTTCGATTCGCTTCGACTAATATTGTCGTCATACACGATTTAATAATTACCGAAATAGCTTGAGCTGTCAAAGTTGAAATAATAATAAAAGGTTAAAATTTTTCAAGGTGTTGCATCCTACCCCTCTTACAAAAATATTCATCCCGAAAATTGAAATCTTCGTTGGAAAAGTTTTGGGCACTTATTTTCATATTTTCCTCTAGCTCCCATGTTTCTTCCTCCGTATTGTGGTGTTTCTATATCACTTTAACCATCGGGATCTTTTTCGTTCAAAATTCTTGTATTTTCCAATTTATAATCGCTTCCGGCATCTCTTGATATTGTAATTTCGGTTGCACATTTACTTCGCGGTGTTGGATCACGTGTCTCGGATCATGAACATACTTTCGAAGCTGTGACATGTGGAAGACATTGTGAATATCGCTCATCTTCAGCGGTAAGGGTAGCCGGTAAACAACGGGGCCTAATTTTTCCAGTATTTCGAATGGTCCAATGAATCTTGGTTTCAATTTCTCATGCATTCCAAAATGTTTGGCTTCTTTCGAGGGTGACACTTCCAAAGAAAACTTTGTCACTTATTTCGAACTTTAATTCACTCTGTCGAGTGTTAGCATACGACTCCTGTCAATCCTGCTCCTCTTTTATTCTTGATTTAAATTGTCGGGCTGCTTGAAAAATACTTTCGACTGCTTCAGGTCCTAATGCCTTTCTATCTCCTACTTCATCCCAGTAGAGGGGTGATTTGCACTTCATACTGTATAACGCTTCGAATGGTGCCATTTTAATAGTTGACTGGTAGTCATTATTGTAGGTAAATTTGATTAGTGGTAAGACTTGCTCCCAATTCAACTTGGGGATTTCTAGTGGGGATAACTTTTCGTATGGGTGTTGATGCGGTATTTTCACCTGTTGACAGATTAAACAGTTCTCCACATACTTTGCTACATTCCTTTTCACTCATTCCCACCAGAAGGGTTATCTAAAAACTTACATTTTGTTTCCTCCTGGATGTGTAACCTACGGGGCATCACGTGCCTCTCTCAATATTTCTATTATTAGTTCCTCATTTTCTGGAACACAATTTCTGCTTTTGAAGTATAAGTCATTAGTGGCTTCTCTATGAAGTTCTTTTCTTTTCATTGGCGTGTCCCCGTTCGAATCTTCTCAAGTTGCTCGCTCTGTCACTGAGCTTCTTTGATCCTTTGTCTAAGCTCGATAATTATCACCGTTATTGCTAGGTTCACTTCCTCAATGTTGTTTGGTGTGATAATTTCGAGGTTCAACTTCTCGAATTTCCCTTAATAGTCCTTCTATCGCGGTTAAACATGGTTTTTTGCATAGCCCTTCCGACTTAGGGCGTCGGCAACTTTGTTAGATTTTACCGGATGGTGGTAGATGGTTATGTCATAATCTTTGACTAGTTCTAACCATCTTTTCTGTCTCATGTTCAACTCCTTCTTGAAGAATTATTTTGACTTTTATGGTAGGTATAAATTGCACTTTTGGTATCATATAAATGGTGTCTCCATATCCTCAATACATGAACTACGACTGCGACTTCTAAATCATGAGTAAGGAAGTTAAGTTCACGAGGCCTTAATTACCGAGAAGCATAGGTGATTACTTTTGCACCTTGTATTAGTACACATCCTAGACCATTTTTCGATGCATCTGTGTAGACTTCAAATCTTTCCCATCTTCGAGTACAGCTAATACAAGTGAGGTGGTTAGTAGTTCTTTTAACTTGTAAAAGCTTTTCTCACGAGTTCAAATAATTACAAAGACCTACTACAAAATAAACAAAGAATTATGGAATGATGATGTAAAAACTAAATCGTCTCATAGATTGGAAATATGCACTTTTCAATTTAAAATACATATAACGGTTGAATGACTAAAGCGAAACGTAAACAATAAAGTGAATAAATATATAAGTTCTTCCAATGACTAGTGTGTTGCTAAACGACTAGTTTGGTTTCGATTACAACAGATATAGGAAATTTGAAAAGATACAAATATTAGTTTAATTGGAAGTTTGGTATTAAAGTCTCCAAAGTTGAAAATTGCTATAGCATAAAACTAGTGAGTGTTATTCAACTTCTTGGACTGGGAGGAAATCTTGTATACACATAGCAAAAGGGTGTTATTAGCTTTTGTATCAATATATTTCTTTGCTTGTATTGGTATTTTTTCTCCTTAATATGATTCATCTTTTGCCGCCCGTGAACGTAGGTTCTTGATTGAACCTAACCATATATATTGTGTTCTTCTTTCTAGTTTGCATTCTGGTCGAGCTCTTTTTGTTCACACAATCAGAATCTCGAAAATAATGATGCAAAGTAAGATACAAACCCAAATATACATATCTCATACCATCACATAAAATTATTCTTCATTAAAACCTTTTATGCTCTAAACTAAAGATTTCACGTCTATGGGTTATATAGATTGTATATAAAATAATGAGTATAACAATCAAATAGCTTGCATATATAAAACAATGTCTATAATAAATGATTATATTTAAAGAAAGAATGCACTTAGCACACTTTACCGCAAAATAATCTATATAACCTAAATTTTATGGTATACTCTTTCAATTAATTCTCATTTTCCAAAAACTTGAAGGGATGATTTCTACAAGCAGTTTTCCGGCTTAGAAATACTTTGACTTTTATTTTGCAAATCAAGAAAATGTTGTTACACAATTAAAATTGTATTAGAATTAACAATGAGTCTATTTATTGTTGGCACAAAAATTGATCACAAACCTAATTTTCTTCCATTGTGCTTGTTTTAGAGGCTCATTTTCATTGCAAAAAGATAAGCCAACATGTTTCAACTCAATGTTTGCACATACTTGGGATCTAAAACTAGGTCATCATCCTTAAAATCTAATTTCCAGTGCATTCTTGCAGCTTTAGGTGGGATTTGAAAATTTTGCATAAGTCAATAAGTGTTGTTGTTACTGCTTTAATCTCCATCGTACAACTTTGCAAAAGAAGCAATAACAAATTTAAGAGATCTTTCAATGATATGTGTTACTTTTTTATTTTTCCTTCCAAAAATAAGTATCTTCCGTCCAATATTCCAAGGAAATGTTTAGCATCTTCTGGATTCTTTTTGGCTTTTACCAAACTAAGAAAATACAATCAATATGATGAGAAATAATTGGATAATCTTAGGGAAAAGCTAGTAAATACCTAATTCCATATGAATACTCTCTGGAAAAGCGTCAGTAGCAGCAAAATCCTCCATCCATCCATACAATCCCTTTAGGGGCATTGAGATTGGCATAAAAATAGTTCAAATAATTACAAAGACCTACTACTAAATAAACAAAAAAGTATATAAAATAAAGAATTATGGAATGATGAAGTAAAAACGCAAACATCTAATAGATTAGAAATATGCACTTTGCAATTTAAAATAAATATAACGGTTGAGTGACTACAACAAAACGTAAAGAATAAATTCAATAAATATATAAGTTCTTCCAATGGCTATTGTGCTGCTAAACGACTAGTTTGGTTTCAGTTACAATAGTTATTAAAAGTTTGAAAAGAAACAAATATTAGTTGAATTGGAATTTTTGTAATAATGTCTCCAAAGTTGAAAATGCTTATAGCATAAACTAGTGAGTGTTATTCAACTTCTTGGGCTGGGAAGAAATGTTGTATGCACATAGCAAAAGGGTGTTATTAGCTTTTGTATCAATTTATTTCTTTGCTTGTATTCATATTTTTTTCCTTACATGATTCATCTTTTGCCGCCTGTGGACGTAGGTTCTTGATTGAACCTAACCATATAAATTGTGTTCTTCTTTCTAGTTTGCATTCTGGTCGAGCTCTTCTTGTTAAGCAATCGGAATCTCGACGAAAACGATGCAAAGTAAGATACAAACTCAAATATACATACCCCATACCATCACAGAAAATTATTCTTCATTAAAACCTTTTATGATCTAAACTAAAGATTTCACGTCAATTGGGTTATATAGATTGTATATAAAATAATGGGTATAACAATCATATAGCTTGCATATATAAAACAATGGCTACAACAAATAATTATATTTAAATAAAAAATGCACTTAACACACTTTACCGCAAAATAATCTACAGAACCTAAAATTTATGAAATACTCTTTCAATTAATTCACATTTTTCACAAACTTGAAGGGGATGATTTCTATAAGAAGCGATTTTTTCCGGCTTAACAGTACTTTCACCTGTATTATACAAATCAAAAAAATGTTGTTACACAATTAAAATTTTATTAAAATTAATAATGAGTCTATTTATTGTTGGAACAAAAATTGATCACACATCTAATTTTTTTCCACTGTGCTTGTTTTAGAGGCTCATTTTCAAATCAAAAGGATAAGCCAACAAGTTTCTACTCAGTGTTTGCACAAAGTTGGACTCTAAAACTAGGTCATCATCCTTAAAATCTAATTTCCAGTGCATTCTTGCAGCTTTAGGTGTGATTTGAAAATTTTGCATTAAGTCAATAGGTGATGTTGCTTTAATATTCATCGTACAACTTTGCAAAAGAAGTAGCAACAAATTTAAGAGATCTTTCAATGATATGTGTTACTTGATTTTTCTTTCCAAAAATGGGTATCTTCCGTCCAATGTTCCAAGGAAATGTTTACCATCTTCCAGATTCTTTTTTGTGTTTACCAAACAAAGAAAGTACAATCAATATGATGGGAAATAACTGAATAATCTTAGGCAAAAGCGAGTAAATACCTAATTCCATACGAATACTCTCTGGAAAATCATCAGTAACAGTAAGATCCTACTTCCATCCATACAGTCCCTTTAGGGGCATTCAGATTGACATAAAAACAGTTCAAATCATTACAAAGACATACTACTAAAAAAATAAAAAAAAAAGTATATAAAACAAAAAATTATGGAATGATGAAGTAAAAACACATATATCTAATAGATTGGAAATATGCACTTTGCAATTTAAAATAAATATAACAGTTGAGTGACTACAGTGAAACGTGAAGAATAAATTGATTAAATATAAAAGTTCTTTCAATAGCTAGGTTGCGGCTAAACTGCTAGTTTGGTTTTGGTTACAACAGTTATTGGAAATTTGAAAAGTTACAAATATTAGTTGAACTGGAAGTTTGGTATTAATGTCTCCAAAGTTAAAAATTATTATAGGATAAAACTAGTGAGTGTTATTCAACTTCTTAGGCTGGGAGGAAATCTTGTATGCATATAGCAAAAAGATAGGATCACCTTTTGTATCAATTTATTTCTTTTCTTGTATTCGTATTTTTTCTTCTTAATATGATTCATCTTTTGACACCCGTGGACGTAGGTTCTTGATTGAACCTAACCATATAAATTGTGTTCTTCTTTATATTTTGTGTTCCAGCGGGTTCTTCTTGTTCATACAATCGAAGTCTCAACAATAACGATGCAAACTAATATACAAACCCAAATATACATATCTAATACTATCACATAAATTTGATCTTCATTAAAACCTTTTTTGCTCTAAACTAAAGATTTCACGTCTATTAGGTCATATAGATTGTATATAAAATAATGGGTTTAACAATCATATAGGTTGCATATATAAAACAATGGCTATAACAAATAATTGTATTTAAAGAAAGAATGCACATAGCACACTTTACCGCAAAATAATCTACACATTCTAAATTTTATGGAATACTCTTTCAAATAATTCTCATTTTCCACAAATTCGAATGGGATGATTTCTACATGAAGCAGTTTTTCCGGCTTAACAGTACTTTCCCTTGTATTATGCAAATCAAGAAAATGTTGTTACGCAATTAAAATTGTATTAAAATTAATAATGGGTCTATTTATTGTTGGCCCAAAAATTGATCACACACCTAATTTTTTTCCACTATGTTTGTTTTAGAGGCTCGTTTTCATAGCAAAAGGATAAGCCAACATTTTTCTACTCATTGTTTGCACAAACTTGGGCTTTAAAACTTTGTCATCATTCTTAAAATCAAATATTAAATGCATTCTTACAGTTTTAGGTGGAATTTGAAAATTTTGCATAAGTCAAGAAGCGTTGTTGTTGTTGCTTTAATCTCATAGTGCAACTTTGTAAAAAAAGCAGAAGTAAATTTAAGAGATATTTTAATGATATGTGTTACTTCAGTGATTTCCCCTTCCAAAAATGTGTATCTTCCGTCAAATGTTCCATGGAAATGTTTACCATTTTCACGATTCTTTTTTGCTTTTTTCAAACAAAGAAAGAATAATCAATATGAAGGGAAATAATTGGATATCTTAGGAAAAAGATAGTAAATACCTAATTCCATAAGAATACTCTCTAGAAAAGCATTTGTAGCAGCAAGATCATGTCCCCATCCTTACCTTTAGGGACATTGAGATTGGCATAAAAATAGTTCAAATAATTACAAAGACCTACTATTAAATAAACAAAAAAGTATATAAAACAAAGAATTATGGAATTATAAAGTAAAAACACAAACATCTCATAGATTGGAAATATGCACTTTTCAATTTAAAATACATATAACGATTGAGTGACTACAACGAAACGTAAAGAATAAAGTGAAGAAATATATAAGTTCTTCCAATGGCTAGTGTGCTACTAAACGGCTAGTTTGGTACCGGTTACAACAATTATTGGAAATTTGAAAAGATACAAATATTCATTGAATTGGAAGTTCGGTATTAATGTCTCCAAAGTTGAAAATTGCTATAGCATAAAACTAGTGAGTGTTATTCAACTTCTTGGGCTTGGAGGAAATCTTGTATACACATAGCAAAAGGTTGTTATAAGCTTTTGTATCAATTTATTTCTTTACTTGTATTCGTATTTTTTCTCCTTAATATGATTCATCTTTTGCCGGCCGTGGACGTAGTTTCTTGATTGAACCTAACTATATAAATTGTGTTCTTCTTTCTAGTTTGTATTCTGGTCGAGTTCTTGTTCACACAATCAGAATCTCGACAATAACGATACAAAGTAAGATACAAACTCAAATATACATATCTTATACCATCACATAAAATTATTCTTCATTAAAACATTTTATGCTTTAAACTAATTATTTCACGTCTATTGGATCATATAGATAGTATATAAAATAATGGGTATAACAATTTTATAGCTTGCATATATAAAACAATGTCTATAACAAATAATTGTATTTAAAAAAAGAATGCACTTCGCACACTTTATCGCAAAATAATCTACACAACCTCAATTTTATGGAATAATCTTTCAAATAATTCTCATTTTTCACAAACTTGAAGGTGATGATTTCTACAGAAAGCATTTTTTTTTCGGATCAGCAGTACTTTAACTTGTATTATGCAAATCAAGAAAATGTTATTACACAATAAAAATTGTATTAGAATTAATAATGGTTCTATTTATTGTTGGATCAAAAATTGATGACACTCCCAATTTTCTTCCACTGTGCTTGTTTTAGAAGCTCATTTTCATAGCGAAAGGATAAGCCAACAAGTTTCTACTCAATGTTTGCACAAACTTGGGCCCTATAACTATGTTATTATCCTTAAAATCTAATATCCAGTGCATTATTGCAACTTTAGGTGGGATTTGGAAATTCTGCATAAATCAAGAATTGTTGTGTTACTTCATTGTACAACTTTGCAAAAGAAGCAGCAGCAACAAATTTAAGAGATTTTTCAATGATATGTGTTACTTCTTCAATTTTCCCTTCCAAAAATGGGTATCTTCCGTCCAATGTTACAAGGAAATGTTTAGCATCTTTCGGATTCTTTTTGGCTTTTTCCAAACAAAGAAAATACAATCAATATGATGGGAAATAATTGGATAATCTTAAGAAAAAGTTAGTAAATATATAATTTCTTAAGAATACTCTCCAAAAAAGCATCAGTAGCAGCAAGATCCTCCCTTCATCCATACAGTCCCTTTAGAGGCATTTAGATTGGTATAAAAACAATTCAAATAATTACAAAGACCTACTACTAAATAAACAAAAAAGTTTATAAAACAAAGAATTACTGACAAACTTGCAGTAGCAACAGCGAGGCGTTGCATTGTGTTAGAAATTAGAAGGTTTGATGGTGGATAAGTATTTAGAAATTTGGGAAGGAATAGGAGAAATTTTAGATAGGAGAGCTAATTGGTATTTGGAGATGACTTTCTATTTTGATTGATTTAGATATGAGATTACAACACGTATTTATAATAGTAACCAATGACTAGGATTTTGTTGCCCTTACTTTAACTAATGGCTATAATTCACTATGTAGGTTATTCTATATTTATGTAATCCTTATCCAATTTCTAGACAACTCTATAGATTTCTCTAGAGCTCATTCTAGAAATTGGGCTAATATATTGTGGGCTTATAATAATATTAATTAAATATAATATTTAGGCCCAAATATAATGGATCAAGTTTAATATTTCATCACATTGTTGGAGTTGGAGCAGTAACTTGACTATTCTGTAGTTTTTTCATTGGAATTGAATTCATATTTAACGGTATTATTATGCAATAAATAACACATACTCAACAAAGCTTATCAACAATTATATGTGTCTGCTCCTGACACTCTTAGCACGTGTCTCAAATATATGATGAGTACTTTTGGACGAGAGGTGTACAATATCAAAAAATTCATCCGTGTATTTTTTCGTAAAACTTGCACGCAATTGATGTGCTTCCGTAGGCATAGAATGGACTTTTTCAAAAAAATAATTAATACAAAACTAACTTAGTTGCCAAAAATAATAATCTAAATTAACTTTTAACAGATAATAGTTGGAGAATTTAAAGAAAAAATTAAAATATATAAATACCAATTTTAACAAGTGTCCTATCGTCTACTATGTGATTGGTTAATTTACATAATTTTAAATCAGTAAGAAATTAGTGAAAAACTTAGCGAAAGAACTGCTAGGTTTTATCTGATAATGCAAACAAAATTTCTCTCAACTTATCGTAGATATACAACAAGTATTGTATATTCTGTCAAGCATAACTAAGAAACCATAAATTTTGTACACTAAATAAAACACACACCCACATTGTGAAGAAAGTGTCTTGACTCTTGGGTAAGAGTACAAAATCTTCTTTTCAAACGAGCAAGAATACTACCTTTAATATTCTTGATTATATGCATTATTATTTTTGGTGTCCTACTAAAACTGAATCCCTAGTTGGATACATGTCATTAGTGGATGGTTATTCAAAGAAAACTTGGGTTACATTTTGAAATCCAAAGTTCAGGTATCACAAAAGTTTAAGACATGGATTGGTGAAGTTGAGTATGAGACTGAGGCAAGAAGAAAAGTGAAATGTCTTAGAACAAATAGTGGTTCATAGTTTACATCAGAGAATTTTCAAACTATCAAAAGACGCAAAACTATTCCCTATAATCCCCAATAGAATAGGGTTGTCTAGAGGATGAATAGAAGTATAGAACCTTACTTGACAAAGTAAGATGTATGTTGATATCACCTGTGTTGGGTGTATTTCACCGCCACCGGCCATTACACTTCTCTGATTACCACCGGACTCCGAAGCTACCTCTAACTGAGGAGCTTTTGCGCAAAATAGTCCTCAACCTTGTATCTTGGTGGAACACCTTCTTCACTTTAGTTTGCAACATTGTCTCTTCCTCTGCGCATCTTTGATCGGAGCAGCAACGCTACTTTGATCGAAACAGCAACGGCGCTCTTATTCTCCGAATAGTAGCAGGGCAACGCAGGTTTTCTCCTTCACCGGCTACACGTCGCTTCAAGATGGTTGCAGTTTCACCTCACGGCTGAATCATTGGGTCTTGTTGGCTCGGACTTACCTGTCTCCTTCACCCGACCTCACCATTTCTACAAGAAAGGAGATGCTCGTACGCCGGCTCATGCTCAAGATCTCACTCAGTTCACAAATGATTGAAGCACCCAAGATTTCACTCACAGATTTTGGCTAGAGAGAGGCGAGAGCAATTTTAGAGAGAGAGTTCAAAAAGCCTGTATGTGTGCGGCGCAGATGTGAGAAAATAAGAGAGTTGTGATATGTTTAGGTTTAGGGTAAAGACAAAAGGGGCTAAACGCATAATCGTCTAGCAAACCCGAACCAACTAATGGTGTGGGCCATTGAAACTGATTCTCACAACAAGAAACTCAAGCCAGCAAGCTTACAAACACAGGCCTACATACTAACAATCTCCACCTTAGGTCGGTGGTTGAGGGGTGAAGGTTAAAAGTTGGTAGTCATCATCATCGTTGCCTCGTGTAATTCATGTACAAGGTCTTTTTGGGTATGCACAAGGCATAACACTGCCGAGAGATTAAAAAACAACCACCTCAGCCTCCCCTACAAAATAGAAACAAAACACAAAGTTTAGTGTTATTACAACAGAGCACAAAGCATATAAATAACAGTCAGATAAATACACTAAGTAATGGATGACACAATGTTATGAGCCATTATCAAAGTTTAAAATGTTTTGACAAGAGACAAACTTCTCAACAGGTAAGCATTTGGTTCCCATATCTGCGGGATTAAATTGAGTTGCGATCTTTTCCAAAGACATTGTATTCTTTTCAACTACATCGTGTATAAAGTGAAACCTAACATCTATATGTTTGGTTCTATCATGAAAAACAGGATTTTTACAAAGTTGAATAGCAGATTGGCTATCAGAAAACATAGTTGGTTTATTATCTAAATAACCTATTTTAGATAATAATCCTTTTAGCCATATAGCCTCTTTTATATCATCAGTGATACCCACATACTCTGATTCAGTGGTCGAAAGAACAACAATTGGTTGTAATTGTGATTTCCAACTAATGCAAGATCCACACAAAGTAAAAACATAGGATGTAGTTGATATCCTATTATCTCTGTCATTTGCATAGTTAGAATCCACATATCCAACAAGTTTAATCCCATTAGAGCATTTAGAAAATCTTAAACCAACATGCTTAGAGAATTCTAAAAAACGAAGCAACCATTTTAGAGCCTCCAAATGTGGTTTACCTGGATTTGCCATGTATCTACTTAAACAACTTACAACATAGGCAATGTCAGGCCTAGAGTTGACCATTAAGTACATTACACATCCTATTGCATTAAAATAAGACACATTTTTCATATCAGCAATTTCAGAATCATCTTTAGGGGATTGATCCTTACTTAACACGAAGTGAGAGGCAAGAGGCACACTAACATGTTTACAATCAGACATAGCAAACTTAGTCAAAATTTTATCAATATAGGCACTTTAATTTAACACAAGAATTTACTTATTTCTATCTCTTTCTATGTCCATCCCTAAGATTCTTCTAGCATTTCCTAGATCATTCATTTTAAACTTGTCAATTAGACTTTCTTGAACATGTTTAACAGATTTTAGACATGGGCTCACAATTAACATGTCATCAACATATAGAAGGAGGAAAGTGGGAACACCATCAACAAATTTAAAGTAAAGATAGTGATCATAACACTCATTTTAAACTCTAAAGATTTCATCACATTGTCAAATTTGATGTTCCATTGTCTGGGGGATTGTTTCAAACCATATAAAGCCTTTTTAATCAAACAAACATGGTTAGGGTAATTAGAATCAATAAAGCCTTCGGGCTGACTCATATAAATGTTGACATCCAAATCACCATAAAAGAAAGCAGTTATAACATCCATTTGCTTCATTTCCCAGTTAAAGTGAGCAACTAGAGCAAACATGATACGAACAATAGTGAATTTTAAAATTGGGGCAAAGATTTTATTATAATCTATGCCTTCTTTTTTAGTGAAGCCTTCGGCCACTAATCTAGTTTTATACGTAAAAGTTTTGCCATCATTTTTAACTTTGTAAAGCCATTTACAATCTACCACAGAGGCATCAATTTTTCTTTTAACAAGAATCTAGATTTTATTATCATGTAAATTTTTAATTTCCTCTCTCATAGCTTATATCCACAATTGGAGTTTGATGACTCAACAACCTGTTTAAAGGTCTTTGGTTCATTGCCATCAAGCTAGTCAAACACATTAAAGGCAAGCATAGCAAGTTCAAAGTCATCAAACTTCCTATTCACAATCTTAGGGCGTCTTACTCTATCCCTAGTTAGCTTGTAGTCATTTAAATCATTTTCAGACACAGGTTCATCATTAACAGCTCCACCTTGAATGTTATTATCATGTTGACATTCAGAAATTTCATTATTCCTACTCTCTTCCCCCTTAATGTTATCATGACTACTCTTATTTGCATTTTGTGGAAGCTCCACCTCACTTTGAGTGTTATTAAAATGTACAGCAGACATAGAAGACACATAGCAAGGAAATTCAGTCTCATTAAAGGTGACATCTCTGCATACAATCACTTTAGAATCAAAATCAGACATGTCACAGACCCTATACACTTTAACACCTTCAGGGTATCCTAAGACACATTTCTTAGCTCTAGGATCTAACTTATCACCTTTTTTATGCACATAAGCAGAACAGCCAAACACACGCATGTTGGACAAATCAATAGGCTTTCCTAGAAAAATAGTCTCAGGACACTTACCATTTAAAGGAATGGAGGGTGATCTATTAATCAAGTATGTTGCTGTCATGATTGCTTCCCCCAAAAAAGATTTAATAAGGCCACTAGTGGCCATCATGCACCTAACCCTCTCAAGTAATGTTCTATTCTTTCTTTCAGCCACCCCATTTTGTTAAAGGTTATAGGGGGTTGTTTTATGCCTTTTAATACCACATCCAACACACAAATTATCAAGGGAAGCATTGCAAAATTCTAAATCATTATCAGTCCTTAAAATTTTAATTTTCTTTCCAATTTGGTTTTCAATACAAGTTTTCTAAGTTTTAAAATGAGAAAACAATTCAGTTTTGTGTTCCATTAGAAAGACCCGAACTTTCCGAGAAAAGTCATTTATAACTGACAAAAAATACCTCTTCCCCCCTTGAGTGGGTTCACTAGAGGGTCCCCACACATCTGCATTAATATATTTAGGAATGTTGGTACACATAGACACATTTGGGGGCTGGGAAGAGGGAAAACTAACTCTATGTTGTTTACCTAGCACACAAAATTCACAAAAAGGCATGCTTGTGACTTTATCTTTACCAAAAAGACCTTCCTTATTCAAAATCTCAAGCCATTTGTTACTCATGTGCCCTAATCTTTTGTGTCATAGGTTTGTTTTATCATTTCGAACATCATTCACAAAGTTAGCACTTAGAGCAGGTTCAACACAACAAACATAGAGATTATTTCGTTTTTCAGCTTTGAATATAACAAGGGAGCCTTGCATTATCTTCATCACACCCTTCCCCCGCTTACCCTCTAGCCCGTCATCTTCTAGAGCAGCACAAGAGAGTAAATTGTAACACAGATGAGGCACATACCTAACATTCCTAAGTGTGAAGATGCAACCAGTACCAAATTTTAGTCTAATATCACATATTCCTTCAACTTTACACCTTTTTTCATTTGCAAGAGAGATAAACCAATTTTCAACAGTTTTTAGATTCAAGAAAAAATGTTTATTAGGTGATACATGAAAGGTACATCCAAAATCAACAAGCGAATCATTTTCACACAACTTGTTCATGCATGCATTAGTAGTGGGAAGGGGAAGAAAACATTCAGCAATGGTGACCATGTAAACATCACCTAGGTTGTCACTAGGAGCAACATTTGCACTATTAAAACTACTCTCAGCCCTCTCTCTCTTAGGTTTAGTGCATTGCTTAATGTAGTGTCCCTTTTCCCCACAGTTATAACATTTTCTTCCTCGGGTTCTAGACTGAGACTTGTTTTTACTACAATTCCGGTATCTTTTTCCTTCCCTTTCAGAGTTTTGGTCATTCTTTTTACCATGTCTAGAATTCCTACTTCTCGACCTCTCTCTGACTTGTAATATCTCACTATTTCCTCTTTTTTTGCCCCTACTTTGTTTTAGATCATGCTCTTTAATTTTTAGTCCACTCATGACAGTTTCTAAGGTAACTGTATCCCTACCATATTTAATGGTTGATTTAAGGTCATTATAAGAGTTAGGAATGGAGTTTAAGAGAGCAATAGGGGCGTACTCATTTATGTGTTTATCTCCTACGAGCTTAATATCTTGGATCGGCTTATTAATGATATCCAAGTTCTCATCTATGTCCTTTTTAGGTCAAGTTTAAACCTAAAGAAAGTTTCAAGAAGGTACTTCTTACTTGGAAGGGATTTTTCTGTATAGAGCTCTTCTAACTTTTCCCACAAAGTTTTAGCTAATTCAATTATACCCACTTTCCTAATGACAGAGTCAAATAGATTTAAGAAAATAGTGGAACAAGCAAGTTCATTCATTTCATTACTCTTTTCAGTGGTTTCATAATCAAGATATTCTTAAGTGATAGCTCGGTAAACTTTTTGTTGTATTAAGACACATTTAATTTAATGTTTCCAGATAGTGAAATCACATTTCCCATTAAAAGGAGGCATGCCATATGAATTAGAATCATATGCCATTTTTAAAAAAACAAAATGGGAAAAACAAGAGAAATAGTTAATGAGAAGATTGATACAGATTCAAGATCTTTCAGACCTTCACAGAACCACAAAATATTGACGGTTATACCAAGAATGATCACAGTAAAAAGAACCTTACAGTACCTAGTAGACAATCTCTTCAGATAATCTACTAAAGATCTTATCCAGGCACACAAATGGATGAAACAAGTCACATAATGACACAAAAGAGCACAAAGTTTGCACGACACGGGTTTAGGGACAAGGCCTTGCGGCGGAAACACAGAAGGCACGTTGACACGTTGAAAACATAAAAAATACCCAAACCTAAAGGCACCAGTCGGCCTATCTATTGAATGTGAAAAAAAAGAGAGGTTTAGGATGGCAATACTAGCGCGGCAGCCCTAGGTGAGGGCACAACCGTCTTACCTATCACGTCCTAGGACGCCGACGATGTGAGTCCTTCAGTGGCGAGTCGTGCAGCAATGGGGTGCCCAGGCGCTGATGCCACTGTTGGGTGTATTCACCACCACCGACCGTTACACTTCTTTGATTACCACCAGACTCCGAAGCTACCTCTGACTGAGGAGCTTTTGCGCAAAATAGTCCTCGACCTAGTATCTTGGTGGAACACCTTCTTCACTTTAGTTTGCAGCCTTATCACTTCCTCTGCGCAGCTTTGATCGGAACAGTAGCGACGCTCTTATTCTCCGAACAACAGCAGGGCAACGTAGGTTCTCTCCTTCACCGGTGATACGTCGGCTTCAAGATGGTTGCAATTTCACCTCACGATTGAATCATCGGGTCTTGTTGGCTCAGATTTACCTGCCTCCTTCACCCGACCTCGCCATGTCCACAAGAAATGAGATGCTCGTATGCCGACTCATGCTCAATATCTCACTTAGTTCACAAAGGATTGAAGCACTCAAGATTTCACTCTTAGATTTTGGCTAGAGAGAGGCGAGAGCAATTTTAGAGAGAGAGAGAGTTCAAAAAGTCTGTGTGTATGCGACACAGATGTGAGAAAATAAGAGAGTTGTGATCTGTTTAGGTTTAGGGTTAGGATAAAACGGGCTATACCCGTAACTGTCTAACAAACCCGAACCGACTAAAGGTGTGGGCCGTTGAAACTAATTCTCACAACAAGATACCCAAAGCCAGCAAACAGACAAACACGGGCCTACATACTAACAACCTGGACTTCCAAAAAAAGTTTTAGGGTAAAGTAGTTAGTACTGGGGTGGCAATTTTTGACACGACACGATAACCCGACACGAACCTGCACAATAATAATGGGTTAGTATTGAGTCTTAATGGGTTCGTGTCGTTATCGTGTCGACCCAATAAGGACACAAAATTATCATGTCGTGTTCGTATTGTGTTCGTGTTATCCGATAACATATTATATTTCGTATCGTATTCGTGTTCGTGTTACCACTAAGAAATTAATAAATAATTTTTTTATTTTATTATTATTATTATTACTACTATTTTATCATTTATCAACCTAATATAACACCTTTCACAGGTCAGTATCGTTTATGTGTCGTGTTCGTGTCAATATCGTGTTATCAGATTGGGTTCTTAACAGGTCAATGTCGTGTTCGTGTTTGAGGCTTAATGGTCGTGTCGTGTTCATGTCGAGCATATTCTTAACTGATCGTATTCGTGTCGGACCTTAATGGATCGTGTCACTATCGTGTCGACACAATAGCGACCCAACACACACAAATTGACAACCCTAGTACTATATGCAACCTGATTAATAGGACTCAAATTAGATTTTGACCTTATATTTAGTTTTTATTTCATATTTATAAATAATATATTAATATAATGTTTGCGACGTTAATGTTAACATTTGAGATATGGTATTTAGTTTGATTTAATATTTATAAATAATGTTTGCGATATTCTATTTAATTTTGATTTTATATTTATAAATAATAATATTAAAATAATGTTTTGGCATTTTCTATCACAAATTAACTTCCATTTACTATCACAAATTAATTGTTATTTGCTATCCGAATTAAAAAATCAAAATTATTATATTTGCTATCAAAAGTAATTAATTGGAGATTTGTTATCACAAAGGGAAATTGGAATTTTGCTATCACAAATTATTTTGTTTGAGATCAATATTTTATTAGATTCAAATTCATGTTTGAATTTAATAAAAATTTATTGTGTTTGTGATCCTTTGCGATTTGGATTTTTTTATATATTTTCATATTTTAAGATAATAATTTTAAACTTAATGAGATATATTTTCAATCTTTGTGATTTCATCTTTTTAGATATTTTTTTTTAATTCTGGATAACAATTTCACTATTTAAATTCCGATTAATACCATTATTAATTTTAAAAACATTTTTCGCATTTTTGAATGCTTGTGAAATAAATATCAAATTGCTAAAAAAACAAGAATTTTTTTATGGAAATCCAAATTGAAAAATATGTCATTATATTAAAAAAAGTAAGGGTAATTTTGAAAATTGATCATTCTATAAATATATATATATATAAATAATTATTTAAAATTTTAATATAATCAAATAAAGGAGTTTTATCAATTTTGGATCCGAAAGATAGTTTAATTGTCAATTCAGGACCCGAAAGATTAATTGTCAGGACCTGAAAGATCACAAAAATTCTCAATCCAGGACCCGGAAGATCATACAATTCTCAATCCAGGACCTCAATATCAGGTCCTGGATTGAGAATTGTTTGATCTTTCGGGTCTTGGATTGACAAATCATCTTTCGGGTCCTGGATTGACAATTTAACTATCTTTTGGGTCCTGGATCGACAATTCTCCTAAAATAAACTATTTAAGGTTTTAACTCATTAAATAATGCTCATATTATAATGGCAAAATATTGTGTGAGATAATGGCTTATTTGCGCATACTACACATAACCAGACAATTATAATATGAATTTAGATAAATATATAATAAAGTAATACTAACAATATATATATGCCAAAAAAAGAGAAACCGGTCTCCGCACTGCGTTTAGATAAACCTCAGTCTCTGTGTAGTTCACTGTTTATTGCGGCTAGGGTTTGGTGAAATCCCCTCCGTCTCTCTCCCCCTTTTCTCTTGATCATTCCAAGACTCGTAGATTTGTTATTCATTCGAATAATACTCAATAATGAATACAAAGTGAAATTAACGATTGCTTTATTGATATCTGAAAGATAGGGTTTTGCTTCTTGTTGCTCAAGAAATGGCTACCCTTAACCCATTTGATTTGCTGGGCGATGATACGGAAGACCCGTCGCTGCTTGCTGCTCAGCAGAAGATTGAGCCCAAGAAAACCATAGCACCACCAATCAAGCCGGCGCAGAACAAGGCGGCGGCGCTGCCTAAGCTCCCTTCCAAGCCCGCTCCCCCGGCGCAGGCTGGTCAGTGCTCTCCATCTCCTATATATGTACATTGAAGAGCAGAAAATTATTGTTTCTCGATTGATATTTAATTATGTTTGGCTGTTTTCCTAACATGTGAAGTCCCTATGTTTATTTAGAAAATTGTTGCTGTGTTCGGCTTCTTGCAATTATTTGAGCTCTAACGTCTCTAATGCTACCGGTACATTGTGTGATTATAGTTTTGATAGAGAGATATTGTAAGTAGAAGAGTGTGATCTGTAAAATATTAATTTTTAGAACTGAAATGTTTTGGGTTGAAATTCTCATAATCTCACTGTGATAGTTAGTGTAGGTTCAAATGGATGGTCTATTTGAGAATGCTTCTTTCAGTTTTCATGGTCAATCAGATATATTGTAGCACCCCCTTGAGGGATTTATTTTCTGTTACTTGGTTTGAACTTTGAAGTATCTATTTGTTTTCTTTCATCGATTTGTGACCATCTCAATCGCCATTACTTGTTTTGTTCACCGTTTTTTCACTTCTACCCAAACAGTCAGAGATGCAAAATCCGATTCTGCACGAGGTGGCCGTGGTAATGGACGTGGATATGGCCGTGGTGCTAGTGCAGGCTCCAATGGAGACTTTGCCAGAAAGGAGAATTCCTATGGCAATAGGGAAGTGTTTGCTGCACAGGGTGCACCTGATGAGACTGATGGAAAGCCTTCTGAAAGACGAGGTGGTTATGGTGGACCTCGTGGATCATTCCGTGGTGCTCGACGAGGTGGTTTCAGCAATGGAGAAGCTGGTGAAGGAGATCTTGACCGCCCTCGTAGGCCATTTGAGCGCCGCAGTGGAACTGGTCGTGGGTACGATGTACACTGTTTCTCAGATAGTTTATTTGCTGTTGTTTGAAATTTGAATTTGTACTTGCACCCTGACCTCTTTTTTGTGCAGAACTGAGTTTAAACGTGAAGGATCTGGCAGAGGAAACTGGGGAACACAGTCCGATGAATTGGCAATGTAAGGATTTGATTATTTCAGTGGCCACTAGAATTCCTTGATGCACTAGCATGTAAATCTTCTATTTGATTAGCAATTTGTCTTTTGGTTAACTAATTTCTCTTTCTAGAGCAACTGAGGAAATTGTTAATGAAGATGAGAAAAACCTGAATGTGGAGAAGCCCTCTGGAGACGAAGAGGCTGCGGCAGATGGAGAGAAGGAAGCTACTAAAGGTGAAAATGAGGAGCCTGAGGATAAGGTAAAAGAAGTTAACAAATTTATCATATTTGTTGGAGATATTTACTGCTTTTATTCAACTAAGCGAGACGTTGATTGGTTGCTTTATGGATTTGAGGGTTATTTGACTCACTTCTGCCATGTTAAATGTCTGTTGACTGCGCATCGGTTGTCTCAAATCTACTTATTCAAAATTGTGTTTTTATAGTAAACACTACGCCTGATTTTTAGTCGACTTTGTGGTATAATGATTTGCAGGAGATGACATTGGAAGAGTATGAGAAGGTTCTTGAGGAAAAAAGGAAGGCTTTGCTGGCTCTTAAAACTGAGGAAAGGAAGGTTGATGTGAAAGAATTTCAAGCAATGCAACTACTCTCAAACAAAAAATCTAATGATGATGTCTTCATTAAATTGGTGAACTACTGTACTCCCTTCGCAATGTGTTTATGCTCATCAGTCCTTTCCTTTTTATTTCCACTTTTTGCTTCGCGACAAAAGCTTCTTTTTGGCAGCTCTTATATATTTTTTTTTCATCATTGTGATGCATCTTTGCAGGGTTCTGAGAAAGACAAAAAGAAAGAGCTAGCTGAGAAAGAAGAAAGAGCTAAAAAGGTACTGTTCATGCGCATTCGTTTTTTTTTTTTAAAAAAAGAAAACTCTGAAGTGACTGTTCATGCTTCCTAAGTCCTATCTATTCATCATATCTCTTATTATATATAGCTTGGGGCATTCTCGTTATGTTTAGGGTTGTTAATCACTCTATAATCCGTCAAGGTTGATGATTGCACAAGAACTGAATTAGCTTTCTACTAATTTATATTGCCACGTTTTTGTAGCTTTTAGCTCTTGTTATTGCTAACTACGCTTTTTTGAACAATTCCCATTGAAGAAGATTTTATATCTAGTGATGTGAATTGTGTATAATACATATTATCGAGCAAAACCTGATTCGTGCTTTATTTGCTGGTGCAGTCTGTGAGTATCAACGAGTTCTTGAAGCCTGCGGAGGGTGAGAGGTACTACAGTCCTGGCGGCCGTGGTCGTGGCCGCGGCCGTGGTTCAAGAGGAGGCTATGTTGGGGGTAGCGATAGGGGCAGCTTCGTGGCACCAGCCATCGAAGACCCTGGGCAATTCCCTACTCTGGGTGGGAAATGAGAAGCTTCTTCTGCTTATTGAGTTATTATTACTATCAATCGGGCAGGAGAATATGAACAATTTCATTGTGACATTGCTTGCTCAGTTTTGCTTCCTGAACCTGAAAAAGGCGTTTTTAGTTGTTGGTTTAAACTCGACATTCTGAAATCTGAAGTATATTGCCCTTAATTATATGTGTTGGAAGTTGGGAATATGTTTGTTCTTGATCCATGGGATGATTGATTAGGGATGAATAGAAAAATTGTTTCTTTCTAAGATGATTGTGAGCTACTTCGACTTTGGTGAGTAACGGGACAAAATACCGCCAGGAGAGAAAATGAAACCAACAATCATTCAATTTCTTTCAACATAAAATTTTGGTGGAATGGATTGATTATATATATATATATACAAAAAAATATTAAATGACCATTTTTATATACACATTCAAAAAATGGCCAAAATAATATAAACGGACAAAAATATCCCTATTATTTATAGAGTTTTAAATTTTACTAATTATTATAATAATTATTTTTATTTCTTTATTACTTAAATTAGATGTTAAAAATACATTTAACAAATTCCTAAAGACGTTTTTTACTTTTAAAATTATATTTATTAAAAATATATTAATATAGCGATCTGAAATAAAGCTCTTTAATTCATAAATCGCGAGCTCACTTTCATTTGCGATTTGTAATAGTTTGAGGAAATTTAAAATTTTATTTGTAACTGCTTTCTAATTAATTAAATGAAATAAAATTTGCCAGGAATTGAATTAAGATTTTAAAATTGACGACCGGGTAAATGATGATTTGAAATCGATTTGCTATTTTTAGTTAATAAATTAAAAAAAAACTGATTTTCGATTCATAATTCAGATTTGAACTAAATTGAGAAAGCTGTATACAATTGCAATTTAGATTTGGAATTTGAATTGAATTGAGAAAATATCCATTTGCGATTTACATTATTTGTAAATTAATATTTTTGATTTGAAATGAATTAACATACCATTATCTAAAAAAAAAATATTTTTTAAAAATGGTCATTCTTTGAATATATATATCAAATAGAGTAGTTAAGGTTTTAACTTAAAAAAATTATGCATACATATTTAAAAACAAATTAGTAGATTTGTGGTTAGAATAATTATTTTAGACTATTGTAGATTTTAGCATTTGGAGTTTGCCTTTCTTCTAGGCATCTTCCGTTTTGGCATTTTCAAATTCCCCAAATGAAGTAAGGCGACAGCCGCGACACAACCCACAATTGAATTATCGGCGGCACGTATAAAATCTGCGCTACCACTCAAACGGAATCGGAGAGGTGAAGAAAGAGAACTTTAGCAGTTAACATTGGCGGAGAAGAGAAAGAGCAGGCCTTAGCTCCGCCGACGCAGATGAGGATCGGCGGTGCCGGTGCTGAACTCCGGTACGTGCTATTCCTTTATGCTAGAACTCGATTAGCCTAATTTGACAAGGAACGCCTTTTTGAATTACTGAAGTTAAACGGGTTATTGCAATAAATGTAAGGAGGTGGCAGTGATCAATCATCTAGTTCTCTTGCACAACATCTAAGCTTGCATTGATGGAATAATGGATGTACAATGTCTAAGATTTCCTTTTCTGATATTTGCTCTAAAGAAAGAATGAAAAATGATAGATAATAGATTGAAGTTGCCTGGGCTTCTTCACACTTTAATCTCAGTTATCATTGTTTTAAAGTTCCATTTTGGAAATTTTAAAATGATTTATGTATTAGGAACTTCTTCCTTTTGTCACAGGGTTTCACACCTTTGAGAGTTTGCGAGTGTAATATTTTTGAGTTTTTATTGGAGTAGTTTTTTTTTGCACAATGGAAAATACTGACAAATGAGTGGATATGAGGAACTTGCCTTTTGTATCAGGGTGGTGTGTTAGATTAATTCTAATATATTAATTAATCTCCTAATTATTTATATTTGACCACAGTCAAATATTTTAAATAATTAAGTGGTTATACATATCCCTAAATTTTAGGGACCACTAATTTTGAAAAAGATACGTGACTTCTTTGATGGGAGAAGTTATTAAATTATTCTTATAAATAATTCAGTTTTTCAGCATACGGTCCACTGCAGTTTCCTTTCATTCAGTCTGATACACCATTGATACAGACAAGGGAAAACTACAGAAGACCTGCTGATATTTAAAGTTCTTCAACATCGTTCGTACAAATAAAAGCAATGGCTGGAGGTATGACTCGATCTTATTTTCGCTGCAATACGATTTAATATTTAAATCGTTTAAGGTATGTTTTTACATTTGGTATCAGAGCCAGGCTATTCTCTGCCTTGCTTTGTTTCTACGGCTTTGGAGAATTATATGATTACGGTGGATTTATATGTTATTGTCTCCAATTTTAATTCTGGATTTATCATTCGACGGCATGTGTTTCGACTGAATCAGTGAAATTGATTTCTAAATCTTCATATATGCGAACGAATTGCGTGGGAATTTCCTTCGTTAATTGCCATGGCCCGTGTGCAGTTCTCTATTAATTGTTGTCTTCTTAATTTTGCTGTCGTCGTCATTGTGGGAATTGATGAAATTTGTTTCTGAATTTTCGTAAAGAGTAAATTGCCGTGAAATTGCTTCAGTTAATTTTTTATAGGTTAGCATCATGACGTAAGGTCCAATCCCTATAGCATCTTTTTATCTTTCATATTTTCAGTATATGAGCATGATAATTTGGTGGGGTTGGATGCAATTTTGCCTATTAATTCATTACGGTAATTTTAAGGTTTTATGGCTGAATCTTTGAATATTTATGTAGAATTAATAGTGTTTATTCGCTATTAATATTGAGATTCATATTTTTCCATAACACTTGCAATTTTGATCCTGGGACTACAGTTTATAAACCCTAAATTTTATGGATCTATTTGCTTTTAGTGTTGAATTAATTATTTAATGTTATGTGATAAATATGATTTTGATTGAGAAGGGAATAGCCACAGCTTCCTTAATCAATTGAAATTATATATTCGGTTTTATCACATTAAGTAATAACATTAAATTGTGATTAATCATGTTGAATGTGATAAATTTTATCCCACAGGAATTTTTATTACATTTTTTATTGATTAATTAGGACATAATATTAAATCGTTTTTATAATTTACCCACAGGGATTAGAAAGGAAATTTGATTTAATAGTTTTGTCATAAAGTTTGTTAAATCCTATTGAATTAAAACTTTAGCCCACAGGCAAGTTTTATGTCTCTAGATTTATGATTGACATGTTTTACATTTGGTGTAACATGTTATGTGGTTATATGCTTCAAATTTATTGATGTGAGTATGTTTATTTGCAGTACCTGTTAATTTCTCTGATATGAAATTTGATGTTCCTGAGCTCAATGGGGACAATTATAAGATTTGGAAGTAGAGAATTCTTATTCATTTGGGTTGGCTGGACATTGATTATGCTATCAGGAAAGATGAACCGGCTGCTATTACTGAAAACAGCACCCCTGATGAAGTTGATCTTTATGAAAAATGGGAGCGATCTAATCGGCTCTGCGTAATGTTCATAAAGACACGGATATCAGTTGGGATTAGGGGTTCCATCGAACAGTATGATAATGTCCAGAAGTTGTTAAAGGCAATTGATGAGCAATTTGTGTCATCTGATAAAGCCTTGGCTAGCACCCTGATCATGTAGTTTTCTTCCCTAAAGCACAATGGGATTAGGGGTGTGCGTGAGCATATCATGCGCATGCGGGATATAGCTGCTCAGCTTAAAGTGTTGGAAGTTGAGATGTCAGATTCTTTCTTGGTTCACTTCATACTGAATACTCTGCCTCCTCAGTATGCTCCTTTTAAGATCTCCTACAACACACATAAGGATAAATGGTCAATTAATGAATTGATGACCATGTGTGTTCAGGAGGAGGGGCGTTTGGCTATGGAGGAGGGTGAAAAAGTGAATTTGGCTACTACATCAGGAAAGAAAAGACATTTTTAGGCCAAAGATAAGGGAAAGGATAAAATTCCTCCCCATAAGGACATTCAGAAAGACATTAAGTGTTTCTTTTGCCATAAGATAGGGCATCAAAAGAAAAACTGTCTTAAGTTCATGAAGTGGCTTGAAAAGAAAGGTACTCAATTTTCCTTTGTCTGTTATGAATCCAATATGATTGATGTTAATCATGACACTTGGTGGATTGATTCTGGTTCTTCAATTCATGTTACCAACTCCTTGCAGGGATTGCAAAACCTGCGGAAACCAGTGGGAAGTGAGCAAAGCATCTATTCAGGAAACAAGATGCCCTCACATGTGGAAGCAGTGGGGACTTGCAAGCTGGTTTTAAGTAGTGGTTACATTTTGGTTTTGGAAAAGACTTTTTATATTCCTAATTTTGCTAGGAATTTAATTTCAGTTTCTAGACTGGTATCTTTTGGATATTCCTTTAACTTTTCAGACTCTTGTTTAAGTTTATCACATGGATCTGATGTTATTGGTTATGGTACCTTGTCTGATGGTCTTTTTCGTTTGGATTTACAAAATGATAACAATTACACTGCTATGCATGTTCAAAATAATGTTGGTGTTAAAAGATGTGTTATGAATGAGAATTCCTCAAAATTGTGGCATCGGAGATTAGGCCATATCTCTATTGAAAGAATTAAGAGATTGATAAATGATGGAGTACTTGCTACTCTAGATTTCTCCGATTTTGAGACTTGTGTAGACTGCATTAAGGGAAAGCAGACTAACATGTCAAAGAAAGGTGCCAAGAGGAGTTCTGAAATATTGGAAATAATTCATACAGACATATGTAGTTTTAATATGGATACACACAGTGATAAATACTTTATCACCTTTATTGATGATTACTCACGCTATATGTATCTCTACATACTCAACAACAAGTATGAAGCACTTGATGCTTTTAAAGTGTTTAAAGTTGAGGTAGAGAAACAATGCGGAAAGCAAATTAAGATTGTGAGATCAGATAGAGGTGGAGAGTACTACGACAGATTCACTGAAAGTGGACAAGCACCAGGTCCGTTTGCTAAGTTTCTTCGGGAAAATGGGATTGTTGCCCAATATACTATACCTGGTTCTCCAGACCAGAATGGCATAGCTGAACGAAGAAATAGGACATTATTAGATATGGTGAGATGTATGCTAGTTAGCTCCAAACTTCTTAAATTTTTGTGTACTGAGGCTCTTAAAACGGCTGTGTATATACTGAACAGGGTTCCGACAAAAGCAGTTTCAAAGACACCATTTGAACTGTATAAGGGTTGGAAACCAAGTTTACGTCATATACGCATTTGGGGATGTCCGTCTGAAGTAAGAGTTTATAATCCTCAGGAAAAGAAGTTGGACCCAAGGACCATAAGTGGGTATTTCGTTGGATATGCCGAAAGGTCTAAGGGATACAGATTTTATTGTCCATCTCATAGCACTAGATTTGTGGAATCAAGAAATGCTAAATTTCTTGAAAATGACTCGATCCGTGAGAGCGATCAATGTTCAGATATTGGTCTGAATAGAGATCATTCAGACTCTTCCTATCACGGTAATCGAGTGGTTGTTGTTGCCAATAACGCACCTAGAAATGAAATTCAGGTAGAGCAACAACCTATGGATATTCCACAAGATGCTGAACTTAATCCAGTAGATCATGAAGAAGCACATGATTTTATTGTTCAGGAGGAGAATGTTGATCAAAATCTTGAACCTATTGATCAGCCAAATGAACAACAAAATCATGATAATGGTGATCAAGTGTTAAGGAGATCTACTAGGGCTAAAAGGGCAGCAATTCCTAGTGACTATGTTGTGTATCTTCAAGAATGTGACTACAATGTTGGAGCTGAGAATGATCCTGAGACGTTTTCACAGGCCATGAGTTCTAAGGAATCTGACTTATGGTACAATGCTATGCAAGAGGAGATGGATTCCATGGCATCAAATAAAGTATGGGATCTCGTCGAGTTGCCTGATGGTGTCAAAACCATTGGGTTGTAAATGGGTCTTTAAGACAAAGAAAGACTCAAAGGGCAACATCGAGAGATATAAAGCAAGACTTGTTGCCAAGGGGTTCACTCAACGAGAAGGAATCGATTATACAGAGACTTTTTCTCCTGTATCTAAGAAAGATTCACTTCGTATAATCATGGCATTGGTAGCACATTTTGATTTTCATTTACATCAAATGGATGTGAAAACGGCTTTCCTGAATGGTGACCTAGAGGAGGTTGTTTATATGAAACAACCAGAAGGATTTCTCTCTAGTGAAGGTGATCAGTTAGTTTGTAAGCTTAATAAATCTATATATGGACTGAAACAGGCCTCCCGACAGTGGTATATTAAATTTCATGAGGTGATCTCTTCTTTTGGTTTCGAAGAGAATGTCATGGATGAATGTATATACCAGAAGGTTAGTGGGAGTCATTTGTTTTTTGTTTCTGTATGTAGATGACATACTGCTTGCTACTAATGATATGGGGTTGCTATATGAGGTGAAACAATTTCTTTCGAAGAATTTTGATATGAAGGATATGGGTGAGGCATCTTATGTCATTGGCATTAAGATCCATAGGGATAGATCTCGAGGCATTTTGGGTTTGTCTCAAGAGACCTATATCAACAAAATTCTTGAAAGATTTCGTATGCAGAATTGTTCACCAAGTGTAGCACCAATTGTGAAGGGTGATACATTCAGTTTGGATCAGTGTCCTAAAAATGATTTTGAGCGGGAACAAATGAAGAACATTCCATATGCTTCAGTTGTCGGGAGCATCATGTATGCTCAAGTCTGTACTAGACCCGATATTGCATTTATTGTTGGAATGTTGGGAAGATATCAGAGTAATCCAGGTCTTGACCACTGGAGAGCTGCAAAGAAGGTATTACGATACCTTCAAGGAACTAAAGATTACATGCTCATGTATAAGAGATTCGATAATTTGGAAGTAGTTGGCTACTCCGATTCAGACTTCGCTGGCTGCATTGATTCACGAAAATCAACCTCTGGTTATATTTTCATGCTTGCCAGTGGTGCTGTCTCTTGGAGAAGTGTGAAGCAGACTTTGACTGCTACTTCCACTATGGAGGCGGAATTTGTCTCGTGTTTTGTAGCTACTAGTCATGGTGTATGGTTGAAGAGTTTCATATCAAGGCTTAGAATTGTGGATTCAATTTCTAAGCCATTGAGATTATACTGTGACAATTCAGCTGCGGTGTTTCTGGCTAAGAATAATAAAAGTGGGAGTCGAAGTAAGCACATCGACATCAAGTACTTAGCCATAAGAGAACGTGTTAGAGAAAAGAAAGTGGTCATTGAACACGTTAGCATTGAATTGATGATTGCCGATCCTTTAACTAAAGGCATGCCACCAAAGAAGTTTAAGGATCATGTAGTACATATGGGACTGGGTCCTATAATGTAATTTCAGTTTGATGTACTTTTGTTACATTGTTTATGAAACTCTTATTCAGTTGATATTTTCTCATTTTGGTTTTGCGCAATTATGGTATTTGAGAAATATCTTGTTGGATTGGACCTTGAATAAATATGGGTTTATTCATTTAAGTTATTAAGTGGTTTTGAGAAATGAAGCATATTGTAATACATGGAAGATAATACTCATTTTTAGAGGACCTGTCGCCATGATTCATGTGTTTTGTTTCTCATTGTTTGGTATTATAGTGATATGTTAACCAAGTGGGAGAATGTTAGATTAATTCTAATATATTAATTAATCTCCTAATTATTTATATTTGACCACAGTCAAATATTTTAAATAATTAAGTGGTTATACATATCCCTAAATTTTAGGGACCACTAATTTTGAAAAAGATACGTGACTTCTTTGATGGGAGAAGTTATTAAATTATTCTTATAAATAATTCAGTTTTTCAGCATACGGTCCACTGCAGTTTCCTTTCATTCAGTCTGATACACCATTGATACAGAGAAGGGAAAACTACAGAAGACCTGCTGATATTTAAAGTTCTTCAACATCGTTCGTACAAATAAAAGCAATGGCTGGAGGTATGACTCGATCTTATTTCCGCTGCAATACGATTTAATATTTAAATCGTTTAAGGTATGTTTTTACATGGTGGACCTATGAGAGAGTTCTTATGTTTATTATATTCATTTAATCATTAATTGGTTTCCTCGGTAATGTAAGAGAATATCGACAAATAAGTAGACAAGGTGTTGAATCATTCCAAAAAAGATACCAAAACGTGTACCATGTTATCCGTATCTTTCTAAGTTTCCTGCACGACTAAGATATAAATATCAATGCTACATCACAGAAATAGTTGGGCTTCCGTTACTGCTTTTATTCCAGGAACCTTGGCAAACCTCATTGGCGCTCGTTGATATCTTGATACTTTCCAGCTAGGGATGTCAATAAAGTCAGAAACCGATGGGTCGGCCCGAAACCGGTGGGCTAAAATGCGGGTTAGGGTAAAAAAATTTCAACCCGAAATTATTTTTAACCGAACGGGTTGAACCCGACGGGTTGGCGGCCCGAACGGGCTGAGCCCGGTGGGTTGCGGGTCGGCCCGTAGGTCCGACAATATTTAATAATTTATTATTTATTATTTCTAATATTATTTATATCCTTCTATACCCATTAATTATATACCTAATTTCTTAAACCTAATTTTCCGTCACAAAAAATCTCATCAATCTGTCCCAATGACGTAGTCCTTTACCCTCAAATCGAAAAATCTCTCATTTCTTCCTCTTTCACTGTCTTCCACTCGTCACTCTCCTAATTAGCGTACCTACTCATTTCTTCCTTTCAAGAATCTTTAGCCACTCGTTATGTTCACCCAAGTGAAAGTTATATTTAATTTTTTAATCATTATTTTATCATTTTATACGTTGAGAAATGTACTTCTATTACTTAAATTAGTTGGTATATAAGGATTGATGTTTTTTTTTTCTTTTCAAACTATGATTATCCACTTATCACTATTTTTTGCAAAGATATTGATATTTGATGTCTTTTATTTATGTTGGTTTATCATTTTCTTTTTTTATTTTGTTTTAGAGGGTTGTTAAAATATTTTAAGAAAATCTTTACAAAAATAAACTCGTAAATATTGCCAACCCGACGGGTTAGCCCGAAAACCGGTGGGTTAGGGTTAGGTTCAAGAATTTTTAGCCGGATAAAAATTCAGTCCGATTCAACCCGGACCGAATAGCCCGCAGCCCAATAGGGTTAGCCCGATTGACATCCCTATTTCCAGCTTTTGAAATCAGAGTCATTTAGAAGAACATAACCTTTTCACCAGAATTCATCCTACTCCATATGTATCCTCAGTTTTTCTATGTATCCTCCTTCCAGGATGTCATTATCTGAAAGGAAATTCAGAAAATCTCCGAAGCTGCCTTCTTTGTAGGACAATGGATGTTGCTCATCCACTAGTTCTGGAGCAGGTGCTACTTTTCTGTTAATTGCCTGACTGTGAAGGCTAGCAATTGAAAGGCGCCTCTTCTCTGAGTTCACAGTTGCTCGGTGAATAACACTTTTGTATCGACCATTGCTTAGCACTTCCATTTGATCCCCCAGCTGAACCACTAATGCTTCTCTAATTACTGGAACAGGCTGCCATTTTCCATTGATATCTGTCACTTCTAGACCTTGTTGATTTTGGAGTATGATTGTTAACAATCCATAGTCTGAGTGTGGGGGCAGCCCTAAGGATAGATTTGGTTCTGGGCAGGCAGGATAACAATTAACGGCCATGACCATGGAGCCTTGCTCAATGTCTTCCTGTAAGTAGTCTGATGGTAGGCCCAAGCTCTCCATTACTATCTGCATTAGCTTTGTATACAAAAGATGGACAGCCTTATCATAGTTTCCCATTTTATTCCTGCAAAAACACACATACCCTTTGAGACCTTGCCTTTTTCTGTTTTGAGATGGGAAGGGGCATATTATAGATGTGATTTGTGTAGGGACTTCATTAAGTTGCTTACTTGTAACTTGGAGGATGTGATGGCCACAAGTCGATCCAAGTTGAAATTGGATTGGCATATTTTTTATGAAGTCTCTCCAATATCGAACTTTATCATTGATCTGATTTAAACTTGTCCCATACCTTACAGGTTCATGGACATTAGTAGAGGCATACTGCGTCTTTATGTCGTTTGGTAAGTTGAAGAATTCTTCAGCAGCATCTATTGCCTCATCTGTTGATGAAATGGGAATCCCATGATTGACCACCTGCAGAATAAAAAACCTCTCAGTGCATCTCTCTGGAATAGTTTGTTTTACACTGCATGCATGATGTGCTTACGTTCGAACTACTTATTTAGTCGATAGCTCATGCAAAGAGAATAGTGGACATGACACAAAGATACTAAACTGGTTCAGGGTCATATTCTGTTTTACTTACCTTTTTCATTACTGGTGTCCAACCATGCAGACCATCTCAGAACATCAATATGCTTTTATTTATTTAATTTTTTTTCTTTATAGTTATGCTTTCTCATTGCTGATTTTCAACTCTGCATGCCATGCAAAGAATATAAATATGCATGTAATTACGTGACACCTTAAAATTTCAAAGTTAGAGCCCTAGCCATAGCCTAAAAGCTATTTTCTTGAATTGTTTGCATTCATTTAAGTAAGGGCAAGCATTTTATGAAACTATTGGTGATTGTTAATATACCTGAAAAGCTCCGAATTCCTTGCAAGCCACGTGTACTTGTTGTATCACCTGTGGTCGAAGATCTGGGTTCTCTAAAGCAGAGAGATCAATGACTGGCAAAGCACTGAAGGAGCAATGTTGTGCCTGCTCCATGGTAGGGCGTTGTGTCGGAGGGAGGATGTAGCGCTCCGGAACACTGCTTAAACCCATTTCTGAAAGTGTCATTGCGCTTGTAAATTTGGTGTGTGTCTTATCGGCCATGTTAACCCGGGGTTGTTCTGTTCAGCTCCAACTGGTAAGTTGATGAAACTTATATAGTATTGACCTATTTATAATTTTATATACTATAGGAATTACTACTAATACATTGAATCTATGACGTGCTGATGCTGGGGGGAAATCTGTGTGCTGCGTAAATAAATTCTTTGCCGCAGGAACTGATGTTTTTGTTTCATAAAGAAAAGGGTGAGAGAGAGACAAGCACACTAGTCATCAACTTGGCCTTTATTAATCTAGACAAGGTACAAATTCTAAAGCAAATAAGGGCCCCTTAATGTTACTTGAACATGACTAATCTTTAGCCCCATGGAAATGGAAGTTTATGTTATATTCACATATCAGGGAAAACTACTTAGTCTTCCTGCTCCATCATAAATTTAGTTAATGAATCTTTACATTTGTGAAAGACTATGTAAGTATGTATGTGTGAAATATTCTTTGAGGCTTACTTGCTTATTAAGATTTGTTTAGAAAATGATTTTGTACGTATTGGAAGGCAAGATATCGGTGATGTCTGGATGGTTTGAATTTAGTATTTTGTTTTTTTTATTCGGGAAAGAAAAGTGATTTATTGTTGCTTAGAGAAAGGCCGCCATACACATGGTGACGTAAAATATTGGAAAAAAATAAATAAATTAACATAATGGAGAACTAAGGAAGGGTGAGTTTGAATCGGACCATGGGAGGTGACCCAATCAAGAATCCTTTTGAGTTTCCACTCATGGGTGACGCCGTAGAACTTGAAAAAGTAAAACCGAACATGAAGTAATGATTTATTATTATAATTATAGTAATAATAATAATTATTATTATTATGCAATTACAACTCCCAAATAATGTGTTTTGTGAATGCTTTCTAAAAAATTTTATTAATTCCAAATATGATTCATGAATAATTATAGTGCGAAATGCAATACTTAATTTAGACGTAGAACTTAATCTTAGATAATTTTAAATGTAGTCATTTTTTTATCATGATAGCTTCAAATTTACATAAATTAAATTACTTTTTTATTTATACTATTTTACCCTTTAATACAACTTAAAATCAAAACTCTATTTGCAATATTGAAAAAACAAGTCTCTACGACTCTACCATATTCCATAGCCCCTTTTTTTAAGAAATCAAAATAGGAAATAATTATTCTTTCCAACTACATAAAACCAAAATTGTAGTTCATATAATATACAGGATCATAAAGATTGATTGAAAAAACTATTTTTTAACTCATCAAATTATGCAAAACTTGACATTATGCACCACAACAGCCACTTTGATGTTTGTATCTTTTCCAAGTGTTGGAGCCACCAAACACCGGCAGGTGAAACCAATCTTTCAGCAGCGACACTTTTTGTACCATGCATCAAAAGAACTTCTCTCCGATGCGTCAAAACTCATGCATTGATGGATTCATGGATAGACTTTGAACCTAACGCAAGTGTACAAATGGGCTCGTAGATGAGTATTTTAATAGGTGTGAATTTGATGAACCTTTATTTATTATTATTATTGAGAAATTTGGTAAATTTTTAACACTATATGATACTCCCTCCGTCCCTTGGTATTAGTCCCATTTTCCATTTCCGTCTGTCCCGTGGTATTAGTCTCATTTCCTAAAATAGAAAAAAATCTCCTCACACCAATAAAATATTAATTTCACTACACTCACAAATATTGGTAACATTGCCAAAAGCAAATGGGACTAATGTCAAGGGACGAAGGGAGTATTACGAAATGATTTCGTACGATAATAATGAGCAGGAATTCATTAAGCTTTATTGCTTAACACGAACACGATATAATTTATTAAGCTTTAAATACGAACACGACATGATAACATCAAACACAATAACGACACGATACACATAAATTGCCAAATATACACTTAGGCTAAAAATTATTCACACCACACAATAATACAATACTAACCCGCACGATAATAATGAGCGCGAACACAACACGAATCCGTTAAGCTCAAACATGAACACAACACAAACATGATAAGCTTTAATACAATAACAACAATATGATAATATCCAACATAATAATAGCATGAATTTTCAGCCCAACTTATATGTAATGATTCATGTATTTTAATTTTTTTAATATTAAATTTAATTCAATAACAGTAGATCCGATTATACACCCAGTAATGGAGAGTTTCATGGATGATAAATATTAATAAAGTCTACATTAAAATTTGAGATAAATTTAATAAAAAACATATGGTTTTGAAATTTGTCTTACCTTAATCTTAGTTATATTACTGAGCTGGCCCGATCAGTTTATCATTCTGACCCAATCGAACGTCCAAATTTCGTATTTTATTTTTTGACTTACAAGGTTTTATATTGGTTATTTCACCTTCAAATATAAATAAACCTTTTATTACGGAAATAAATAATTAAATTAAATTGTGTAACATTTTCATTCTTTACTGGAAAAAAAAAAAAAGCGACCAAGTAAAAAAAATTGACCGCTGATAACTTAGATTAAAGAAAAAGATTAGTCCCCGGTTGAATTTGTCTTAAAAAAGTGACAATGCAAGTCAGTAGGTGCTGGGAATTCTCAATTGCCCACCAACTCAACTTACTCTAATTTCAATTTCCACAATTGACATTTGATACTGATATAAATGCTCTTATACTCACAGTTGATATATGTTAATTAGGGATGGGAATAGGTCGGGCTATCCGACAGAGGCCTTCGGCCTAATCTATCATAGGCCGGGCCGAGCCAGACCAATTTCATAAAAAGGTCAGGCTTAGGCTATTTAAAAAGTCTATTTAGATTTTAGCCAAGCAGGCCCAGACTAGGGCTCGAAAATAGGTCTATTAAGCCTAACAGGCCGGCCCATTTAAATAATTATATATTATTGAATTAATCAAATATATTTATAATCTACAATTTAAAATATATTTATGGTGTATGAATAAAAATATATTGAACAAATTATTTGTTACTAAATAATGTATTTATCTGAATTATTAAATATATTTGCTATTGAAATAACATAATATATATATAACTTCAAAATAAAATATACATTACAAATTTTAAGTAGGCTCCAATAGGCTTTATACAAGCTAAAAATCTGGCTCATTTCATTAAAAAGGTCAGGCTAAGGCCGACTATTGGCCGGGCTCAGGCCTCTTCAAATTATAGCAGACCCAAGCCTACGGGACCAAAGCCCAACCTATTCTCATCCCTAATATTAATGTATTCACCGACTAATATAATAATATAATATTAGTAGTGAGATTAATTTCATTTATTATAAACACCTATAATTTATTGACACATCAATTTATAGGGCACATTAATTTTTCTTAATTTTTTAAATTACAAATAAAAAAGTCAAAATCCTAAATTATACGTTCCTTTTTTTATATTGCTTTGCTGTGATTATTTAGGTTTTTAATATCTTTTAGGGAGTTAGACTAATTAGGATATGTATTAATCTAATTTTGTTTTATTGGATCCGTTAAAGATCTTTGTTTGAAATCTATTTTGCTGTAATGACTTTTTGTCTTGAATATTTAGAGGGTGAGTTGGTCTCCTGTGAGACCGTCTCACTATTTTTTATTGTGAGATGGATCAAAATCCATACCCATTATAAAATAAATTAATTATGAGTTTACTTTTACAAACCCACTACTCCCAGCCCAACGACCACATCACCTGCGAACACCTTCCAACTTCCTCTCGCAGTAAAGCCTCTCTAGCTCCTTGTCTACAGCACCACCCTCTGCTCCCCATCGGCCGGCAGAGCTCTTCAAATCTCTCAACAAAAGTATCAATATTTGGGTTGGTGTTTGAAATTTTCGAGTATTAATGGAAGTTGGGGATGTGGTCGGAATCGAGGCTTGACATGAGGTCACACGAGTTGATGACCTCGAGAGGATGCTGGCGAACAGTGGTGGTGGAGGAGCTTCTGGGGGCGACGAGGGAGGAGGGTGGTGGTTGAGGGTGGTCAAGAAGCCGTAGGTGGTGGACGAAAAACGTAATTGTTGAAAAAAAAAACTTAATTGCTGAATACATCATTTATAGTAAAGGAATACATCATTTACTGTAAAGGAATACATCATTTGAGAACAAAAAAAAACTTATTTGCTGAATACATCATTTACAGTAAATGAATACATCATTTGACAAAAAAAAAACTTAATTGCTGAAGAAAAAAAAACCTTAATTGATGAATACATCATTTACAGTAAAAGAATACATCATTTATAGTAAAAGAATACAACATCCTGCTCCTATCCTTGGACTGATTCAACAACAAAATCCCTGAGCCCCCACTCTAATAAAAATATAAAGAAATCGCGAGGAAGCAGATGGACCGGCGGATCTCAGCAGACCTGAGGAGGATTCCTAATCGGCACACAGATTATCTGTCCTCCTGATAGCGGCTTGAACCAACACCACCACCGCCGTCACAAGCTCAAGTTTCCGTTGTCGTGTCTGTGAACGTGAGGACGACATTGGGGAGTTTGTGTCGTGTATTTAAAGAGAGGGGTTGTTTTTATTTGGTAAAGATGGGTATTCATTAAAAGATCCAATTAAAAAATATGGATAGAATTCAATCCGTTTTACAATAAAAAATGACGAGACTATCTCATAGGAGACTTTGCCTTAAAGGGTTAATTGCATTCATTAATACAACTATTGACAAATTTCCAATATTAATAAGATCTTTAAAACTTTGCAATTACAACAAATTGCAAAAATTTTAAAAGTATGCTAAGATTGCAAATTTGTTAAAAGTTATGTTAATGAATGCAATTAACCCATATTTAAAATATAAATAAATGAAAAGTACATTGATTATTTAAGTATCATCTAAACAACACCAATAGACTAGGCCTTAACCAGTTTTGCAAGATAATCATGGATTATAACTAATACAGATTATGGAGATATAAATTAACAAACACCCCAAAACAAAAATCTTTAAATTAAACTAATCTTGGACGTCAACACCCACTACAAGATTCGGCATAAACTTTTATTTAACTCAGATTTGGTAGTATAATTGAACCCATATGTCTTTATTTTCCACTCATGCTATTAAATTATACTTCATTTAGTTGACCCAAACCTTTTGAATTTACAAAACAAAGAAAAAGGGGAAACTTTGTAATAATATTTCATTAACACCATACCTTCCCTAGAATTGTTTATTTGAATTGCAATCATTTATATTATATTCCTACAAAAATGTTCACTTATCTATCGCGAGTACGTGTTAATGTGTTATGTGTCTACATAGTAATATACTAATATAACATTAGTGGTCGGGTTAATTTTAATTATTCTCAACACCTCTAATTTATTAACACATCAATCATACTTACATGACACGGTAGGTAAGTGAGCATTTTATATATTTCAATTACCTTTGTAAAATAATCTTACAAAAAAGAAATATCCTATAAAATAATTCATGTTATTTCAACCTATAAATAGTTGAACAACAAATTTCTCACGCACAATGTGAAATTATTATATCATAAATGGGTGAACATGAGTCATATTATTAAGAGAAGTGTTGATTTGAATAAGAATCATACAATAAACTATAACTCATAAAAAAATGTGTCGTGTCAACTCAAACCTACACAATATTGAAATAGCTCTATTTTCATAGTACTAAAAAATACATACTAGGTGGGTATTAATTACTAGTATAGTAGTATTTAATCTTTTTCTTCATCATGAATTAATTAAAAACAAGTTATTAGGTAGGAATTGTTGTGATTGTGTTTGAACGTATTTTAGATAATTATCACCCTATCTTGAAAGATTCTCACAATTTCTAACTCCAATTTAAACCAGATCAAATTCTCCTTCCCACATTGGTGTTCCGCTTAGTGTTCCATTGTCTCGATTACTAATTTCAAATTATGATTTTATGAAAACAAAAATCAAGTATAATACATATAGTCTAGTTGATTTATAAGAATAAAAATCAAAATTTTACAAGACTACAAATTATAATTATAAATTAATCAATTTTAATAATCAAATTTTAGTTAAAAACTGAAAAATAATTACTAAAAGATATTATATACCCTAATTGGTTGGGATGAACCATATGGTTGAACTTATAAAATTAATCCAAACCATAAATAAATTAAGATTATAAAAAAATATTAAATAAAAATTAATAATTTTAATAGTAAAACAGAGAGTGAAACATAAAAAGTGGGACAGACTACAGAGGATCTCATGCAAATTTAAACTACTTCATTTCATTACTTTTCTAATTTTACGTTATTTTATTCTTCAAAAGAAATCAACAACTTTACATAGGCATAGCAAATCAAGTTTTTAAATTTTATTCCTTTTTAGTTATAATCTTTAAAAAATAAAATAAAATTTGGATGCAATCCCACGAAATGTAATTGAAGTCCCACGACTTGTAAAGTTTGCATCAGCCATGAACTGGTTTATGATTTCTAAATTATGATGCAGATGAGTAAGAATATAGTTAAATAACTGTAAGAGAAAATGAAGCAATATTGTGGGTTGCTGTCGATGTGCCAGATGTCCTCTTCCGATTCGGTATGTCAACAATCCTGATACATTTAGGGTTGGGAAAATAATGAATTTTGTGTTACATATTATCCGAAATAAGTAAATAAGCATTATTTGGGATTATATAATTCCTTATCCATGTAATAATTGCAGTGATGCAGAAATTCATTGAAGCTATAAAACGGGAAAGTTTGAAAAAAAAAAAAAAAAAAAAAACAGGAAAATTATATGTAATATTATACTAACCATATACCATGCCTATGGACTTTAATATATATTTAATTTATCTGCTTTGAATAGTTCTCAACTTCGAACATTTCTACTACCTAATGCTGTGTTTTTTTTCTTTTATTTTTTATTTATTTATGTCTATATAAGCTGCACTATCATCCATCAACTCAGCATTGAGCATAATATCCATTTATATATATATATATATATAGAGAGAGAGAGAGAGAGAGAGTGAGAGGAATAATGGGAGCCATTGTTGCATTGGTGTTTCTTCTTCTGATTTCTCCGGCGGTCTACGGTCAGACCACACACACCGTCGGCGACAGCAACGGCTGGGGAACCGGCGTTAACTATGCTGACTGGACTAAGGGCAAGACTTTTTCTGTTGGTGACTCCCTTAGTAAGTTCCTTTTCATTTCTATACTCATACTAATAAATTAATTAATTAAAACTCATTTATTTTGAGATTTTTCATAAACATTCCAATAGTAAATAGTATTTCATTTGTAAAAAAGTTTTGAGATGAATCATTTAGTAAGGAAATATTAGGCCCAATGCAAGTCCATGAAACAAATTTCAGATTTCAAATGAAATTAAGAAGTAGTATTAATTTTTGAAATAATATTTTTTTGCAAGCAAATAAAAAACTCCCATTATTTATCCACGAGAAAAAAAAAAAAAAAAAGAGAGAGAAAATTATATATTAGGTCCAAACTAACGAGCAAAAAACTGTCTGAATCCACAGCGTTTAATTACGATTTTACCCATGCGGTGGACGAAGTCGACAAAGCCGGGTACGACGGCTGCAGCAGCTCGAACGCCATAAGCTCCGACAGCAGCAGCCCCACCACCATCACCCTCTCCAGTTCCACCGCCGGCACCACCCGCTACTTCATTTGTCCCAGGTCTAACCACTGCAGCCAAGGCATGAAGCTCGCCGTCACCGTCGCCGCCTCCGGTGGCACATCACCGCCCTCCTCCGGTGGCCCATCACCACCCTCCTCCGGCGGCAGCACACCGCCTGCAACCTCAACACCCTCCTCTCCATCGCCGCCCAAAGACAACGCGGCCACCACTCTCGCCGGCGGTAAGAGTTTGATGGTGGTGGTTTTGGGAGCCATGTTGGGACTGATTGGCTAGGCAAGAGGCAGTGCTGTTTTTCTAATGTGAATTTGTAATTTCTTTTTTTTAATCTTTGAGGTTTTATTCAATTATTAGGATTGTGTGTACATGAATCATGATATGGTGAGTTTGTGTCACCATCTTTGCTGCTGTTCCATCATTATTATTTGCTTGAATAAAGAGGTTGTGCTTTCTAGGATTTCATCCACTATTATTCCACAATTCCAAATTAGCAAGTATTGTCATCCAGGATTTGAAAGTTAGATTAATTATCAATTCAAAATCCAAAATATGAAAGTTCTATTTAGGATTTGTAAAATTTTTAAGCTTACTGAGAATTCATTTAAGTCCTAAATTGATAACACTCCTCAAAAGTATAACTATACTATTTTATAATCAGATTCAAACTTCATATTCTTACGCAATTGAGCATAAAACATAAAGTTTGATTCACAATTCACATATGAGTATCATTTAGTGAACTCAAAATATAAGTTTTAATTCACACGTAATTGTTCATCAGTAATGAATTAATGCACACTAGATTTACACTCGCGCGTTGCGCGAACAAATATTCTTCGAAATAATATACAAATAATTTATTCAAAAATATCATAATATTATTTACTTTATTGAATAATAATTTATATTTCTATTGTATATAAATGACCACATAGAAAATATTATAGTAGTTTGATTAAAATAATATTAAATAGGAGTATTATATAAAATACATGAAAAACAATAAACTTTCATCACATATAATATTTATTCAAAATTATACCCAAAATAAAAGTATTTGCATTTACACTACTAATATTTGCCAACTTTACAAAAATAACATGGTGCTCACAAATTATATTTTAACTTATAATATTTATATGTATTTCTAATTTAATATCTTCCACCGAAAATTATGGTGTAATTTCTAAGTTTGTTCATTTTACCAACTTAATGTCTAACATTTATAAAATTATAGTTATTAGGTTATATTTGTAAAAATAAATAGATATTATGAATTAAAATGCACTAATTTCTCAAAATAATATTAATCCAAAATTAAAATAATAAAATGAGAATTATGATATTCAAACTATATTGCGAACATGTTGTTTTGTTTTTCATTTCAAAAAACTTTTGCAATTTAGAAACTCTAAAATTTATTTGCTAAATGATTCAATTAATGTAAAATTTTAACAATTTTAAAATTAAATAATTTCTAATATATTTTCAATAAAGAATCATTTTATTTCAACATGCATATTTTTCAATATATTATATAAATTAATATGCTCCAACTATGAAGTAATAATTGTAAAAATATCATTAATTTATTTAAATTTTTTTTATTTGTGCACGCTTTTCAAAAATTTTGGTGGAAGTTTTCTGGAACTCCTTTAGTATAATATATAGATATAGATGTCATGAAAATAATTTGCCTGTGCAGTAGTTAAAAAGATCAGATTTAGTGTTACTTTTTTTTTTTTTGTATTGTCACAAATATTTTACACCAGTTAAAATACAGAATTCTAAAAGTGGAGTATAGTTAGAGACGTGCACGTTATTTTCTGCAGCCATTGGCGAACTTACAAACCAAAGGAAATATTTTTTTGTGACTTAGATATTAGTAAATGAATTAGGTAGCTAATTTATCGCATGCCATCCCACCTAATACCAAATCCATTAAAAGTCAATTCATTTCGTTTTTTATTTGGAAAAGATATCATCAATTATATAGGAGGAAAACAGGATTTCATGAATCATGATTATTAACCAGCCCGATCGCATTACTTTATAGTATTAGATAATCCCATTTCTTTTAGTTTTATTTACCAGTTTATAAATTTACGCTATAAAAAAAAAAACATATTTAAAGAATACATTTAAACTGAGGTTTGGGATCTATACATGATCTCAATCTCAAGTAGTAATCAAAATTAATGATACACGAGATTTATAATAAAACCAAGTAAATTTGAATGCTTCCCACATGGAAGCAGAGTTTGGACCAAAAATCAACAGAAAAAACACAGTGATATTTCCAGATTGATTCATTGATATTTCCTTTTTTTTTTTTTTGTTAAAAAAAATAAAATAAAAAACTTACATAGGTGGGGGATTAGTCCATCTTCTCTTCATCTCAGATTTCCATCTAACCTCCTTGAGCTTCCCATCCAATCCATAGTCTCTTTCCATCACGAGGTTGATCCCCTCCTCTGAATACCACCCAACACCTATACACAGGATACCTTCTTTGTTCACATCCACGTACGCAGTCACGCCTCCCGGTAACCACAAAACTGCCACATCTTGCATATCCAGCATCTCTTCCTCCCCGAAATAAACAAGATTCTCCGGCAAGCTTCTATTCTTAAGGTTTTCGCTGCATAGATAAACATAGGGTGCACTTTTGCCTTCCTCCAGTGTGAGGTCCTCACCGTATATAGGCGTAGCACTCATCTCAAATACCTTCCAAGAGCCTGTCAGCTCTGATGGCTGGACTCTTTTCCTCTGAGAAAATGGCTCCAAATCCAGCTCAATCTCACTGGTAAAGTGAATATGGATCAAGAACTAATACAATTAGACATAGGATGAGTTTTACAAAATCAAGGCATAATCACCAAATCATATACTCAGAAAACCTTCCACAAACTTCAAAATTTAGAATGCCAGTTTGCCTGCATACTGACAAGCATTGATGCCGCGTAACCAAAATATATTTTGAAACAAAGTAGCACAATGCATACGTGAGATGGAAAAAAATATTCAAATATTCCAAGTCACTAGGTTTACCTTGTATCAGGGATATTGGCTGGACTAACCCATTCTTCTTCATAAACAGCAACCCTCATTATTTGGATATCTGAACCCCCATTACTGAATTCTATAGTATGCACCACTCGCAATCTTTTGTGGCAGCCTTTAACCAAACACTGGAAAATGGAAACAGAAAGCAGGATTATAAAAACGCCAACGGAAGTGCAAAATTATTTTATATGTGATAATTTAGAACTAAGAAAAAGGAAAAGATGAGGTGACCACTAATAGCTACATTTGTCAAATTAGTTAGAACTTCTAATCAAAGGTAAAGATGGAAACAAGGAGAGCAACCAACATGAGGTAAAGAGTAAACGTCCTTCAATGGGGGTGAGAGAGATAACATGAGAACATTGAATCCGCATAAATGTGCAGTATAGATGGAGATGGCAACAAAAAGGAACACTCTTAAATCTTAGTACACGGTATAACAGGAGGAAAAATGGGATTTCATAGCTTCAGCATCTAGATTTTCTGCAAAACTCACTGCAATTGGGCATCTTCAAGATCAATAGATAATATTGTTTGTGTATCTCCGTAAGTTAAATTTTGGTTGCAAATACTTTTTTATTTTTCATCACTTTCCTATCATTTTCTTCTATTTGTTTGCTACACGTCTTACACTCTGGTTAGTTGTTAGAGGAAGAGGCATCTAACAAGACAGTCTTGCCACCTTTAGTTAATATTTGCAAATTCTAATGAAAAGCTAACAGAAACAAGCTTTATGTTGAATAGAAACATACTTGTTCAAACTTGAAAGTGGGGGAAAGGTAATAGTTGGATTCATCAAATTCACCAATCGGAATATCCACAGGGCCTCTGGAGTAAGATCCATCCTGAAAACTCATTTCTCAAACCTTTAGATAAAAACTTAACGATCCTGCACATATTATGCAATAAAAAAATCACTTGGCCACGACCAATACATACAATCATTTTAGTTTTAGTTTTAGTGATTATTGATTTAAGTGCTCTGACCAGCAACTATTAAGTTTCATATCACCAGAACACAAATATAGGAGACCATAAATCAGTTTAAATAAAGTCAGATGAGTGGTACCTCAAAATAAACAAGACCAGCTTCCATCCCCATGACATCTTCTTCCATTACGTCACTACTTCCAAGGTCAAATGATTCGATTTTTGGTAAATTAGGACCTGCTGATACTCTGTCAGATGTTTCCTTCAAGATGAAAGATGCATCTTGTTTTTTATAACCGAAACTACCTTTATTATTCTTCGTTTCGCCATAAGGATTCAAAGTAACCCAATTTATTTTCCTCCGTATTTGAGGAGTTGGAGCCCCGGAGGTAGATGACAGTGCCGTAATATGGGACAAAGTATAGCAGTCAAATAAGTTCTCATTTCTGCTCCCAATCTCAACAGGCTCCATTTCAGCAGTGATTGGAGAATATACAGCACCCACTCCCTTCCATATCCCACTGACACTACTGGCAAATGTGTGCCATGCAGGCCTAATAACTGGTTCCTGCACCACTACATCTTGTGAAATGACCTTCAACGAGGAGGGTAGTGCCCACTTAAATCAATTAAGAAAGATAACAAAATGTGTTTCAACTTCACACACCCAATGCACTTGGTCTGTTTAACCACATGCATTTTTATCATGAAATTTGTATTTTATAAGTAAAAAAAAGATGTATAAGAGTGGAAACACATCCAGAATACAAATAATAGAGAGAATGTTTTAGGATTAAAACCACAATCGATTTCTGTAACCTGAAAGCAGCAGATATATTCAATGCAATGAACTTGGATTACGCTATTTTTTTCCCCATTATCACATGTACTCTCCAAAAGTCGAACCAGGACACCGGGTTGAATGACATAATGGCCACCTTAGTGAAAATTGACAAAGAGCATCCATGGATTCCTAAATGCGTAGCACAGAAAAAAAATGGCATGCTACTATTAAAATATGGCTTGGAAACATCATGTTTCTTATCAGCAGACTTTATGCAGGGAATCCTATATGAATTCTCACAACCAATCCACACCGAGTTGAATAAATAGATAGATTATATAAATCTCACTGTGTCATCCAAGACCCAAGTAAAAAACAAGCCATCTGCAAGTTCCAAATACAAGCAGATATTACCTGCAACTGCAAAACGGTTTCGACTTCCATCAACATCGAACCGGAGACAAGAACTCGATCACCTCTCCTATTTACATTCCTCACTCTCTTCCCTCCCCTCTTTCTCCTCCTCCGCGTTCGGTTATTTTCCTTCTCAGCCTTCGCCACCTCGTTGTCGATACTCCACACATTCTCCTTCCCCTTCGCCCCCACTTTCCCTCTCCTACAGTTAACCCTAAAATCCCCCCTCGGCTTTCCCCGCTTTCCGTCAAAATTGCACGAAATACAGGGATATGAACCGCACCTACGCGTCGGAGAAAATGAAATAGAGCGACGATCGAGGTGATTCGAGAGCAACGGCTGCTGTTGGAAGCCTTTCAGGTAGCTACCACTGCTGCTGAAGGCCTTGCAAGCATCTATACATGGCGATTGCATCACTTGAAAATTTTCGGGATTTTGAATGCCAAGGGTTTTATGATAATTTGGTTATGGCGGATAACGGTTGAGAAATCTTCACTTCTTGCATCATTTCCATTTTCCCCATGCGACTTTCAACTAAAATCGTTACAACGACTTAAACCTGTTACCACGATTTTAGTCCTCTCCACTTCTCCAGTCTCCACGCTGGCAAGTTCCAGGCCAACTTTAACTAAATACTCCCTCCGTCCCACTTCATTAGTCCCTCTTTTCTTTTTCGTTCGTCTCATTTAATTGTCTCTTTACCTAAAATGGAAAGTTAATCTCCACTCACTAATAAAATACTAATTTCCTCTATCTCTACTCGCATTGGTTGTTGTGTCAAATCTCAAGGGGGCCAATCAACCGGGACGTAGGGAGTATATGAATAGGGTAAGGTTTTATTTATATTAGTTTACGTACTAAATTAAAATGGTAAATTGCGTATATATTTCATTAATGACAGATATTGTTTGATTATTATAATTCTATTTTGAATATTTCTATGTTTTTTGGTTGATGGGTGTGGTCGGGTTAGGGGTGAGCTTAAGACAAATCAGCTTGTAAGCTATTTGGAACCAAATAAAAAAAAATTAAATTGACTCGATAGTAGAGATTGAGATCAATGATTCTCATCTCTATAGATTCGCGAGCTTTATTGAATTCGAATTAGATTTATGAGTGTGTTATCAAATTTAATATAATTCGAATTTTTATCCCTAAATTTATTATCTTATTATAAATAATTTTATGTTTTTATTAAATTAAAAATTCGAACTCAAGTTAGGTCATACTCAATTTGTGATCATCCTAGTGGGTAGTACAATTGTTATTTTGTTTTGTTTGAAGAAGATTTATTAGGATTCATTAACCCTAAGGTTTACAAGCATCGACTCACCCTTATAAATCAATTTCTAAGAAAACAAATATCACATCATTATAAGGTGAGAATCTGTTAAAGTAGTTCATGAAATTTTAATATGTCAATGTAAAATACATAACACGCTCTTTATGCCTAGCATAAAATTATTTATGAAACGAACCTGCTTCAAAAGCGTATCAATCTCACGTTTATGAGTGCGTGAAAACTCCTAAAATCCCTACGCTTCACAAGATAAATCCAAAGATTTAATTGAAAGAACTTTATTAATTGCATAAAAAAAAATAAAGAACTTGTTGGTCCCAAAATCATAGTACTTAATATGCAGCGGAAAGAAAAAATATGAGTTGCACTTGTTCTCTTAAACTGATAGCAATTTAGTTTAGGGTACTTAAAAGGTGTTAAGCTTAGGCCTGACGTTTCTTAAGTAAGTTTCGCAGAATATGAACTTCAATACTTGGATAAGTATTGAAGATTTGAAAGTCAGTTTTGTAAAACTAAAAAACAGACAGAAACTTAAATAAAGCGATAAAGAACACAAGATATTTTATAGTGGTTTGGATCTAAAAATCCTACGTCCACTCTTCAGACACTTGGTCTGGAAAATCACTAAGTATAATACAAGCCTCCTTATGATCTATACACACCCCGTTGGCGCTCCGTCCTTCGGTCTGCTGTGGTCACTCGCCTAGGAACTCCTTGTACGCTTAGCCTTCAGGTTGAAGTGAGGAAGGCACCCCGCAGCCTTCTTCGGTGGTTAGATGTTTGTTGTTCTTCCCATAACTCAAGTGGTTGGCAAAAGCCTGTGAGAATCAGAATCTCATAGTAGGAAACTGACTACTATGAATATATCTTAGAAAGATATAATCACCAAAGGGTAGTTTAAACTATAAAGCTTAAGCCTCGTGCTAAGAGAGAGTAGCACGTAGTAACAACTTGAGTCACGAACTCAAGTCTCGTGTATGGAAATACAGAAACTCAAAGAGTTTGAGTGAGCAGAGTGACATCTTAGATATATGCTCTTTGTTGTGTGTGATTTGTTATACGTACATCGTTACCTTTTAAGGTTGAGGGGCAGACCTATTTATACAGGAATCCTCGAGCATTTTGAATTTCTGCCCGTTAGACGCATTAATCCAATCGTTAGATCCATGGAAAATGTCGTCCAATCATAGCCCATACTATAGGTCTGCTCTGCCCTGCTCTGTCAATGTACTTTTCACTAACTTTGTATCAGGCTAAGTTTCAGTCCAAGGAACCCAAGTTTGGATATCCTTGTACTGGATTTTACTTAGGCATGAATATGCTGAAGTCTGGTCGAGCTTGGATGTCTTTGATTAGCTCGTGATTTTAAGGTAGAGGCTCTTATACTGACTTCACATAGTCAGTATAGTCAACCCTCATACTGACTTCCCATAGTCAATATGGTGAACCCTTATACTGACTTCTCCTAGTCATTATGGAAAAACCCTCATACTGGCGTCTCTTAGTTAGTATGGGAAACCCTCGTACTAACTTCTCTTAGTCAGTATGAAAACCCTATACTGAGCACCCAAACTCAGTCTAGGTCAAGGCCATACTTGGTGGAAACCAAGTTTCAGGCATGTACACTTCTTCAATTCTCGAGCATTTCATATGCTCGGTCTTCAGCCACTAAGTTCTATTACAACTAAATTGATCTTATACAAGGATTACAGTTTTAGAACTCTAGAAACTAAAAAACTGACTAAGATTGCTTTTACAACCTTTGACCCACAAAAACATAAAAAGTAAATGAAGGATTTTTCTAACAAAAATCCTAACAATTTCCCCTTTATTGGTGTGGTCATAGCCATCTCTATCCTAAATTGATGAGGATTGAACAATTTTTAGAGTTTTTACAAGTTTGACGATCAGTCTTATAAACTCATAAAAGTTCGCCCTCAAATTCAGCTTTCTACTAAAGATCTTCTCCTTATAATTTTGGAGAGATATTGCTTGATTGATTTTCAAGTCAGTTTAGAGCAAAATTTTATCTTAAGTACGAGAGAGTTAGAAGCTTGTTGATTACACTAGCATGTGTAAGTTCAGCATGTGAAGAGCAAAGACCTTTGTTGGATAAAAAGAGATTGTCGTCAACAAATCAGTTTATCCTGTAATATTTTCATTATAAGTACAGGGATAAACTACAAAAAGAAATCTATACAAAACTATTACAAGTCTATACTAGGCTGCTTCCGGTCTTCATGTTCTTCCAATTGACTGTTGTTGGGTCTTGATCTTATTACCTCATCCAAGGAAGGCAACTAGATTGTATGACTAGTTTTTCACCATCCTTGGACTTTTGGTCTTCCAGCAGTTTTCAGTCTCGGAGGTAGTGCGGCTTTGCATTTTGTGGGAAGGAAAGATCAAATGTCTTCCCTTTTCTTCTCTTCCCACCTTCCAGCTTCTTCTTCGTTCACCAGTCTCTCCTTCACGAAATTTGCCATTGGTCGGCAGGGTGACGAGGTGAAGAAGTTCTCTAAGTGACCATGCCCAGTTGCTTGGCATGTCACTTTGAGCAGTGAGCTTTGTGGTTTGTAGAAGGAGACGACAACGATAGAAAGTATCTTCTAATATCTTTTGCTCCTTCTACAACCTCTTCATCCTACTCACGCTCTAATTTCTGATGTCTTCTGTACCTTCCATACTTATTTTCCCCCTCTTTGACCTCGCCCAAAAAGGGTAGTGAGGATATATCTGGTGGGTTGGGCTCCTTTGTCATTTTACCAAATCGAAGGGTAATGGTGAACGAAAATAAAGTATAAACTCGGAAGGAAGGGTTCAACAATGAAGGAAATAATATTTTTCAAAAAAAACGAGGAGAACCCTATTTATAGCAGAAAATGGTCATTTAAGATTAACAAATGTACCATAAAAACTTATCGGTTTCTTGAGATTTGGTGACGGTTGGGATGCGTTGTCTCGCTATGTATGTTGTGAGATTTGACTTGAGCGACGTGGGGAAGTGACATTGTCAACGTGCCAAATGTTGATTCATCGATGCTTGATACACATTTAGAGCATTGTAGCCGATGCGATCGCCTTTGGAATTCGAAATCCCGCCTTTTAAACTCTCATGCTGACTAAGAGCCAGTTTCTAAACTGAGAGTTGGAACTCAGTTTAATTCATATTCCGTCCTTCAAGATATTCTAAATGTTAAAACCAAAACTTGGTTTTCTTGGCAAGTCAGTATGATCCACCGAAATTTAGAAGAATTGGCAAAATTGTGGAAATACATACTGAGTACTCGTCCTTCGTATAGAAACTTATTTGGAAGTAAGTTTCGCCTTCTTTTGTGGACACCACTTGGAGCGATCTTTTCAGAACTTGGCTAAGTAGAGAACTCCATATTGTGTTGCGTAGACGCCACTTGAAAAGATTTTCTTCAAAGATTGGTTTAGTATGAAGTCTCCATGCTGAGAAATACACCATGTATATAAAACTGAGAGTTTAAACTCATTTTTAATCAGAACTGAGAGCTGGAACTCAGCTTGAGTCAGGTTCACAGAGAAAAACTAAGAGCTTGGACATAGTTTTATTCTGCATCTACTCCTCTCCAATCGAGATCTTGTCGAACTCCAATAAACCAAGTTTGATGCATAGATCATTGAATCTGGTTTTAGAGAGTGGTTTAGTGAAGATGTCCGCAAGTTGAACTTCAGTACGGATGTACTCTACGGATACATCCTTCTTCTCGACATGATCTCTTATGAAATGATACCTTATGTCGATGTGCTTAATTCTGGAATGGTGATCTGGGTTCTTTGTGATGCACATTGCACTGCTATTATCACATTAGATCGGTACACACCCAGTCTCGACCTCATAATCAAGCAATTGTTGCTTGATCCAAAGAACTTGAGCACAACAGCTTGCGACAACAACATACTCAGCTTCGGTTGTCGATGTGGCTACTGAATGCTGCTTCTTGTTGAACCAACTTATAAGCTTGTGTCCTAGGAATTGACTTGTTCCACTTGTGCTCTTCCGATCGATTATGCATCCTCCAAAATCTGAGTCTGAGTAAGCATTTTGAGTAAGCTCATCAGTTTTGGGATACCAAATACCTAAGGATTATGTCCCTTTGAGGTATTTGACTATTCTTCTGGCAGCCTCCATGTGCAACTTCTTTGGATTAGCTTGAAACCTCGCACATACTCCAACTAAGTAGGAAATATCTGGCCTACTTGCAGTTAAGTATAGCAGCGACCCAATAATGCCTCTGTACGTGGTTGGGTTGACTGATTCACCTTCTTCATCAAGGTTGATGGATCCTCAATGGCTTGGTCTTTTCTAGACAAAACTTGCTAATCAAGTCCTTAGTATACTTGTTCTGATTGATGAAGATTCCTCCTTCGGAATGAATTACTTGAAGACCCAGAAAGTAAGTCAGCTTACCCATCATGCTTATTTGGAAGTTGCTTTGCATAAGTTGGGCAAATTTTTCTGCTCCATCCTTGATCCTGAACAGTGTTGTGTCAATTTTGCCTTTCTGGAAGCCGTTTTTGAGGAGAAACTGAGACAGCGACTCATACCAAGCTCGGGGTGCTTGTTTTAACCCATAGAGAGTCTTCCTCAATTTATAAACTTGATTTCCTTCTTCAAAGTCTGGGGGTTGTTCCACATATACTTCTTCTTTGAGTTACCCATTCAAAAAGGCACTCTTCACATCCTGAAAAATTGTGAAGTTGTTGAGTGCAGCATAAGCAAGGAAAAGTTTGATAGCTTCAAGTCTGGCTACTGGAGCAAAAGTCTCATCGAACTCGATCCCTCCACATTGAGCATACCCCTTTGCTATCAGCCTTGCTTTATTCCTTACTATGTTCCCTGTCTCATCTCTCTAGTTCTTGAAGACACATTTGGTGTCAATATCTGACTGATGATTTGGTCGATCCACCAAGTACTATACTTCATTTCTATTTAAACTCAGAAATCTCCTCTTATATAGCATTGATCCAGTCAGTTGATTTCAGAACATCCCCAATCTTCGTGGGTTCTGAATGTTGAGAGATAAAATAAGTAAGCAATGTGCTTCATTGTCTCGTGCGAACTTAGTTTGCAACATTTTCTAGCACGGCCTCCTCGGGATGATATCTCAACCATTTTCGCTTCTGGAGTTGATTGACTTCTACAGGTTGAACAAATGCTCTAGGATACTCAGTACCGTCTGCTCCTGATACTGGAACTTGAACTAAGGTTGATTCCACCATGGCTAGATCATCTGGAATAGGAACTTGATCTTCATCACCTGGACTTGAATCTTCTTCTCCAATGGTGACTTCCACTATCTGCATTCCTTGGTCTTCTTGATTCACTGCAGGTTGAACCTCTTCAGGATGAACATCTTCATCTTCAGGTAAGTCAGCTTGGATAGGCAACTCAGTTTCAGTTTGGCCTCCAGACTGAGCTTCATCTTGATCGCCTAAGGTTCCCCCTTGATTGATGCCTGCGGTTATTGTTAGTGAACCAATGGTCTCAGCAAGGTCAGTTGCATCATCGACCTTGTCCTCTGGGATACTTGAATGATCATTCACAGATCTAGCCTGAGAAACTTCATTAGGATTTTCTTTATCAGAACTAAGTTTCTCATAGGCATCTTTGATTTCGTGATCACTAAGTTTCAGGCCTTCAAGGTCCTGCGCACTAAATAGACTCATAAAAAACAACAGAGCATGTTACTTCCACAAGTCTGGTGGTCTTGTTAAGTACTCTATATCCCTTGTATGAAGGGTGTCCATACCCAAGGAACACACCTTCATCCGCCTTAGGACTAAAAGTATTTAACTTAGACTTTCTATTGTTATGGATGTAACATGGAGAACCAAAAACACGTAGATGAGTTATAGAAGGCTTACGGCCATTGTAGACTTCGTACGAGGTTTTGTGATGGCGACTGTTGGTAGCACTTCTATTCTGTATATAGTACGCCGTCATCAAGGCTTCTCCCCAGTAGTCTTCTCTTAAGTCAGCTTCAGCAAGCATAGTCCTCGCTGTCTCCTTAAGTTTTCTATTTCTTCGCTCAGCAAGACCATTCTGCTGGGGCGTTCATGGAACTGACTTCTCGTGAGCAATGCCAGCATCAACACAGAAGTCCATCAAAGGACCATTGCAAAACTTAGTCCCATTGTCTGATCTGATTCTTTTCACAGTGACTCCCTTGTTGTTTTGCACTTGAAGAATGAGTTATGGAAGTTGAAGCTTCACTTCATCCTTGCTCTTCAACAGCCTTACACATGAGTATCTCGAGTAGTCATCCACTACAACGAGAGTGAACCTCTTTCCTCCAATGGTGGGTGGCTTGACCAGTCCAAATAGGTCCATATGAAGTAGTTCAAGGATCTTATTTGTGCTTGTTGTGATGGTGTGATTCTTGAATGAAGCTTTGGTTTGCTTTCCCATCTTGCATGTTCTGCAGACACCTTCTTCTTTCTTGAACCCAACTTGCGGTAGGCCTTCCACAAGCTTGTGCTTGGCTAAGTGTCTGATCGACTGGAAATTTAGGTAGCTAAGCCTTTTATGCCATATCAGTTGACTCCTTCTTGGGATGAGCTTGTTGCGACAAAGCACGCATCAGGCTTTCCGCTCTCCTACACGGTTAGTCATATGGATCCATCCTTTAGGAATCCATACTTGTTTCACCTTAAACTTAGGTGTCGCAACTTCCTCTCCCTTTCTCTTCCTTCTGAGATAGTGAATGCTATGTATATGCTTGTTTGAAGGAATGGGTGTGTGTGTGTGTGAAACTTTGCCAGAAACTGAGTTTTTTTAAATCAAATTTCTAGGAACTGACTTCCCAGAAACTGAATTTCTTGAAACTAAGTTTTGGTTGGGTTCTCGGAAACCAAGTCCGGGGTGTATAGTCTTCATAGCCCTTAAAATAGAGAAATGATTGGGCTCAGACCTCGTATAGGTGTCCTTCCTAAATAGATAAGTTCTCTTCTCATAAGAATTATGAGTATGGAACCTCAGATTTCTAGAATCCAAAAATGATACTGACTTTTTACGAAGATCAGTTCTAGCTGCTGAAGTGGGTTTCCTCACATTAGGAACAATTGGCTTGACCCGCTTCTTAGGCATAGTAGGCTTCGTCTCAGGTTAATTTGACTTGTAAGTCAAATTATTTTTAAGCTTGGGTGGTGGAGTCAGTTTTGAAACTGACTTCTTCCCGTTTCCCTGATTAGCCACTGAGGAGTCTCTGTATATACTGACTACTCCCCTGCCTAACAACTTGACTTCTAAACTAGAACCCCTATTAAAATGATGATTATAAATATTTCTAGTTTCGGAAGTTGATGCATGATTGCTTAAAATATTTTCCGAAAATTCTAGCCCCGACTTATCATATGGATCTCATTGTAAGCTTAGGGCTTCTGAAACTTTCCTAGTGCTAGAATAAAGTGAGCAAATAAGTTTCTTATCACTAGCAATTTTCAATTTTTGAGATTTGCATTCTTCAGGAAGAGTTTTAAAATTTTCAAGTAAAATTGAATGCTCATCTCTAAGCTTGGCTAGCTCATCACTTATTGACTTCGATCCTTGGATTTCCTCAGTCAGTTTTGAAACTTTAAGTTTGAGTGAGACATTCTCGCCGGCTAAAACATTTTTTAATTCGTAAAATTTTGAAAATTCTTTATTTTAAACTTCAAGGGTTACATCCTCTGAATATGAGCTAAGATTCGAAGTCCTCTTCAATGCATGATGTAGGAATAGAAACTGAGTTTGAAATATTTACCAAGTTCTGCAACTCAGCTTCAATTCCTTCTTCTTCGGATTCAAATGCTCCTTCTTCTTTTTCTCCAAGCTTGGCCATCAGCACCAACAATGATTCTTGCACGCCCTCATCATCCAAAGTATAATATCCAGCATCATTATCTGAGATGTCTGGCGCCTCAGTTCTGGATAGCATGGCCTTTGCAACAACTCTGGAAGCTTTATTCTCTAATACCCTCTTCAGGCGATCTCTTTCCTCCTTGGATACCATCGAGCACTCGTACTTGAGGTGATTTGGGGAGTTGCACTCAAAGCATGCCTTGGGAGGTCTCTCACTGAATTTTTGTTCACTGGGTTGTGAACCTTCATTCTTGGCTTTGACTTTCTCAAGAAGCTTCATCAGCTTCCTCATTTGCTCCTCAAGCTCATCGATTGAGCTCTCTTCCTCCTTTCTGGTAGGAAGGTGTTGGCACTGACTTTGATGTAGATGTCTGGCCGGATGATCTGTCAGCTTGGTAAGGCTTCTGAGGCCTTCTCTTGAATTCTCTCTTTGCGAAGAAAACATCATCGTCTTCTGGATGAGTGCTGACATTCCACACAAATTTATTCATGTTCGCCATTTGTATATCCCACTCGTGGGCTTGCAGCTGGGCGAACACGTCTTTGGTCGTCATCTTGGAGAGATCCTTTTCCTTCAAGCTAGTGACCTTGATGAATCAGTCCTTCTTGGGAATTTTCGAAAGTATCTCCGCACTGTTATTTGCAATGTTATACTTTCTACTCAAATTCTTTAGTTCACATAGAATAACATTAAACCTTGCTTCCATAGATTTAATATTTTCACCCGGAAGCATTTGGAAAGACTCATACTTATCTACGCAATTTTGAGGCTTGTTTTGCTTCATCTGGTCAGTTTATTGGCAAAGAGTGTCAAGGGAATCCCATATTTGCTTGGCGTAGTCGTAGGCAAGAGCTTCGACAACTAGCGACTCTGGGATTGAAGAATGAGCACCATGGCCACTGAATCCAGCAGAGAGCGAATTCTATCCTCATTTGTCCACTCAACGTAAGGTTTGTCTACTATTTTCAGACCTCTTGCTTTCTCTGAGTTGAGTGTTTGCTTTGGTGATCTTTATAGGTCCGATGGACAGAACCTCAGTCATCTCTAGATGGACATTCTTCAGCATTATCAGCGAGCGCTTCTTCCATATGTCAAAATTTTCTGGTGTATACTTGGGAAGCTTTGTAATGTGTGTCATCTCTGTGTACCTTAGCTTGAATACACAAAAATAAACAAAGTGCAAGGAAAAAAGATTTGGTCCTAAGCGACTCAACACAACCTTGGTCTGTAAGAACCTTGGCGCGTGATACCACTTGTTGGTCCCAAAATCAGAGTACTTAATATGCAGCGGAAAGAAAAAATATGACTTGCACTTGTTCTCCTAAACAGACAATAACTTAGTTTAGGGTACTTAAAAGGTGTTAAGTTTAGGTCTGACGTTTGTTAAATAAGTTTCGCAGAATATACACTTCAATATTTGAATAAGTATTGAAGGTTTGAAAGTCAGATTTGCAAAACTAAAAAACAGACAAAAACTTAAATGAAAGCAATAAAGAACACATTATATTTTATAGTGGTTCGGATCTAATAATCCTACGTCCACTCTTCAGACACTTGGTCTGGAAAAATACTAAGTATAATATAAGCCTCCTTACGATCTATACATAGCCCATCGGAATTCCGTCCTTTGGTCTGTTGTGGTCACTCGCCTAGGAACTCCTTGTACGCTTAGCCTTCAGGTTGAAGTGAGGAAGGCACCCCGCAGCTTTCTTCCTGGTGGTTGGATGTTTGTTGTTCTTCCCATAACTCAGGTGGTTGGCAAAAGCCCATGAGAATCAGAATCCCATAGTAGAAAACTGACTGCTATGAATATATCTTAGAAAGATATATTAACCAAATGGTAGCTTAAGCTATAAAGCTTCAACTTCGTGCTAAGAGAGAGTAGCACGGAGTAACAACTCGAGTCAGGAACTCAAGTCTCGTGTATGAAAATACAGAAACTTAGAGAGTTTGAGTGAGTAGAGTGATAACTTAGATATATGCTCTTTGTTGTGCGTGATTTGTTATGCGTACATTGTAATCTTTTAAGGTTGAGGGGCAGACCTATTTATAGAGGAATCTTTGAGCATTTTAAATTTCTACGCGTTAGACACATTAATCCAGTCGTTAGACCCATGGAAAATGTCGTCCAATCATAACCCATACTATAGGTTTGTTCTGCCCTGCTCTGCTCTGCTGTGTCAGTGTACTTTTCACTAACTTTGTGTTAGAGTAAGATTCAGTCTGAGGAACTCAAGTTTGGATATCTTCGTACTGACTTTTACTTAGGCATGAATATGCCGAAGTCTGACCGAGCTTGGATGTCTTTGATTAGCTCGCGCTTTTAAGATAGATGCTCTTATATTGACTTCTCATAGTCAGTATAGCCCCTCATACTGACTTCCCATAGTCAGTATGGTGAATTCTCATACTGACTTCTCCTGGTCATTATGGAAAAACCCTCATACTGGCTTCTCTTAGTCAGTATGGAAAACCCAATACTGAGTACCCAAACTCAGTCTAGGTCAAGACCATACTTGGTGGAAACCAGGTTTCAAGCAAGTACACTTCTTTAGTTCTCGAGCATTTCTTATGCCCGGTCTTCAGACACTAAGTTTTATTACAACTCGATTGATCCTATACAAGAATTACAGTTTTAAAACTCTAGAAACTGAAAAACTGTCTAAGATGACTTTTATAATCTTTGACCCACCAAAACATAAAAAGTAAAAGAAGGATTTTTCTAACATAAACCCTAACAGAACTCTAGCTTAAATTAATAGATCTGAAATCAAATATAAACTAATCCAATTATAATTAGGATACCATATCCAATTATAATTTTGATAACAAAAGGATAACTATAAATTGAAATACGATAACTATGAAATAAATATCAAATCTAACAAATTCTAATAACTTCATATTTTCATTGATCGACTTTTATCAATTGTATCCTTGGCCGTATCAATTTATATCACCATCGACAATTGCTATTGGGAGCATTCATCAAAACTCACTCAATCTCATAAAATCAATTATGTGCAGGGACGAATGGGCTCGAGCCCACCACTACACCTAACGCTGGCTAAACAGCTACACAAAGGAGCCCATTTCTCTACACCTCCACAGCTGTTTCTTTGGTGTCTCTCTCTATGTATATAATTGGTTTTTATATTTTAACAAGTCATGAATTTGAGTTGGATGTATTATATTTTAAAAATACATAAATAAATAAAAACTGATCTAGTTTCTTTTATATTTTTTCTCAAAAAAAGAAATTATTATCACAATGCTTGTCAAATACATCTTTTTTATATATTAGAAATATAAATTTCATCATCTGAAAAAAGAATACAGTTTTTTATATCAACAGGTATAGAAAGTAAAATCTGAACCCATGATCTATTTTACATAAATTCGTCACTCCTTTGTCCCAATAAAGGCTATTACAAAATATAGAAGAGATGTATGATTGATTTTTATTTTGATCTAGTATTTTATTGCATTAAAGTACAATAAATAACGATAAGATTATATTATGCAAACAATAAACCATTGTCATAAAATAATGTGGTCATGACATACATGAACTTTTGTTTGCGTGTGTTGCTATTATGTAGGAGAACCAAATTCCCACCAAATATTTTGATGATAAATTTACTTTATTCTATTTTTGCTTTTTTTAAAAGCTAATCTTTTGAACTTTTTAGGTAGGTAAAAAAAAACAAACATTCGACTTTGAGTAGGCTTAAAAACAAAGGCTCCACACAATTTGTGGGTCATCCTACGAGTTTTATATCTCACTATAAAAAATGAAAAAAAAAATTATCACTAAATTATAACTCTTGCAATCACTTCATTTATTTATTTCAAGTGGGGTTTATGTTGTATCTGATCCTGCACACAATTTCCAAAAGTTGAAAATTGAGATGTTTCCTTGAGACTCAACCAAAGTTGTGCCATCAATCTATTTCATTGACATTCAATTTCTTATGTTAATAATTATGTGTCTGTCTCTCTCAATCACTAATTTTCTAGTTTCATAATATATTCCCTGATTTTTATTGTACCGACAATTTGTACATGATCCATTATCATATCGATATAATGTGATATAATTCATTAAAACTTGATATAATAATCCGTTAATAATATGCTCGCATGAATACAACACGACCCATTACCATTAATCTCTAGGTAGAAACACGATATTGATCTATCTAAAATCCACTATGATAACACAATATTGGCATGTCATAAATTTGATATGATAACACAACAAAAAATATGTTTGAGTTAAATTGATAAATGATAAGGGATTAATATTATTATTTAATAATTTTTTAGTATATAACATAAACAAAATATGTTTACCGGATCATACGATTCAACACGAACACAATGCAAAAATTTCGTGTCCTTGGTAAGTGATAATAATAATGCCACGAATCCATTAATACTCAACACTAACTCTTTACTATCGTGTAAATTCGTACTGATTTATCGTACGTGTCGTATAAAAAATTATCATCTCTATATTAAAGTGCCGCTGATATAATTCATACTTATTCAATAATTGAATGCATATAAGATACTTAATAGTTAACAATTTGCAACTCGAGTTAAAGATAAATAGATTAATGCATTTATTAAAATAGAATATTGACTACCAATGATGATCTATGAGATCTTTTTATTTGTACATGGGATGTAAATGATCATATAACTCGGTTGTCATGATTATTAAAGAAAAATGTGCAATATTTCATATGATACTTATTAGCTAAATCATGCTACATTAGCCTGCAGCGTTATGGGATTAATTCAATCTTATTATTACTAGTAAAATTAAAATTCTCTAACTTTTTAATCGTATATTCATCGGTTTTATTCGAGGACGGTGATCTAATTTTGGTATGAGGTGATGTTTGGATCTGGCAATTTTTTTATTTCTTATTTAACGTGATTATTATTCTTAGAAATCTCACCATACTCAAATCTCAAAAACATTGGACAAATCAAATACATTATATGCATGTATTGCCTCATAAAATGTTGTGCTCTTTAACATTATTTGAAGAAAAATTATATACCAATGTATTAATAGAGATTTTAAAAAATATTTTATAACGTTAGTGTTAGACTGTGTGTTAGGAGTTACGTTGTAATTCTACTTTTTGAGTTAATTTTGATGTGTCAAACTAACCAACCGTCAATTATGTATGTATAGGTATTAGGATAACGCAAATTTATAAATCATGTATAGATCTATCGAATCGTAACAAGAACTTACCAACTCACTAGCTTGGAGATTAGGAATCAGCTGAGAACTAACTCGCTTGAAGATACTGGAAACTAGCAATTTACCAACGACAGATATTATTTACTAGTTTCCTTGAGCCGATGTAAAGAAACTTGTGAAACCAAACTCATAAAGAGACGAGAAGATACATACAGTCGTAAGCTTTTAAGGAGCAGACTTAAGGATAAATGTTGGTCCCGAGATCAAAGGTTTTTATATGCAGCTGAAGTAATTTAATATGTTTGCACTCTGAAAATTGATACTCAATTTTCAGTTTTCAAAAACTTGATTTAGCAAGAATTGTCTCTGATAGTTTTAAGTTTCGGTTTACAAGTATACACTTCAATACTTAGAAAGTATTGAAGGATTAAAATCAGTATGAAAACTTGGAATGCAAAAACTTAAATAAAGCGATAAATGACTCAAAATATTTATAGCGGTTCGGATCCTTAAGTCCTACGTCCACTCTTCGGAACTTAATCCGGGAATTCACAAAGTAGCAGATTACAAGATCCTCGCGATCTATTACTAGCTCGTTGGATGCCAATGTCCTTCGACCTGCTAGCTCACTCACCCAAAAACTTGGTCGTCTGCTTCCTTCAGTCTTGAAGTGAGGACGCACCTCCCACCCTTCAAACTGGAATGGTGGATGTTTGTTGTTCTTCCCAGAACTTCGGTGGTTGGTTAGTGCCCATGAGAATCACAATTCCAGAAAATAAAACTGACTATTGTGTTTATTACTTGAAAAGTAATAAACACCAAATGATTAGCTTGAGATAGATAGCTAAGCCTCGTGTTCTCGAGAGATGCACGAAAATTCAAAGTGATTTTTGAGAGCTTTTAATTTGATAGAGTTTTGACTTGTTCTTCACGTAAGTTTCAGGTGCTCTCCTCTGAAGTGGTGGTTAGCTATTTATAGGCATATTGGTCGACGGTTTGAATTTCTGTCTGTTAGAGACAAGAATCATCTGTTAGAGACAAAGAGTATGTCGCCCAATCATCGTCATTCTTCTCTGTTGTAGCAACTTGCTCTGCTCTACTCTGATCTACAATTGTTACTTTTCGCAGTGTACTTTCACCTGCTTCTTGTCATAACGAGTTTCAGTCCGAGGAACTTAAAAACTTAAGATTCCTTGTACATGATTGTTGGTCAACACTTTAAGGAATTTCAGATAAGACTTTGAGTTCCACTCGGATTCCTTTTGTCTTCTCGCTTTTCACGTGCTCTTTAAGCTTTGAAACTGAAAACTGAAATCCTCTAGTTTTCAAGTTTCTGGTTTCTTTGGTGAAAAGTCAGTTTCTAGCCTTTTCAAGTTTAGAAACTAGATTTCTGATTTCTAGTTTCTTAGTTTCTGCATCTTTAAGTTTAGAAACTTGATTTCAGCATCTCGAGCTCTCTTTTCTAGTTTCCAGTGATAAACTAGATACACAATCAGATATGATATTCATAATCATGCATATCAAATCTATCTTTTAGGTTTTAATTGTATTCTTTAGATATTTTCGTATCTTTTGTAGCCTCTATATATACTCTTCAATAAAGTTCAATATTTTCATGGCCAATAATACAAACCCTATCATGGTATCAGCCTAACACTATCAAATCTTTCGATCTGATCTTTTTCTTTTTTCCTCCCTCTCGCACGGCGCAACCATCCAAACCCTCCCTCTCGTCCGCCATGGCCTCCGACACAGATGCTCTCCCACTGTCTACGCTCATACATATAATAACTATTCGGTTATCATCATCTAATTTCTTGCTATGGCGATCTCAGATTGTGCCTCTTCTCACCTGTCAAGGTTTGATGAAGTTTGTTGATGGTTCTTCCCAGCGAGGCCAGCTGCCAGCGACTCTCTCCTCGCCCCCGCAGCCGAATCCGGCGTACCTTGCTTGGCATCAGCAGGATCAATGCCTTCTTAGTCTTCTTTTGTCGACTCTCTCCGAGGAATCAATGGCTGAAGTTCTTGGATGTTCTACGGCTCGTGCAGTTTAGCTCGCGCTCGACGTCACCTTCAGCAACAAGTCCAACTACGTCTCAAGGATGACTTGCAATTGATAAAATGTGGATCTCGTTCAGTTTCAGAATACACGTGCTAGTTTAAATCGTTGTGTGATCAGCTCACTGCGATTGGACGCCCCGTTGACGATACCGACAAAGCTCACTGGTTCATTCATAGTTCGGGACCCGCTTTCTCTCCTTTTTTTGTTGCTCGGATAGCTTTAACTTCTCTTCCCTCCTTTCGAGACCTTGTCTCCAAGGCGGAAATTTTCTCAACGTTTCAGGATTCCATGGAGTCGGCTCCAGATTTTGAAGTAGCCTTTTATGGTCAGCAACAACCTTCATCGTCCTCTAACCGCGATTGAGGATCTACAGATGGCAGCAATTCTCGCACCTCATCTAAGCGCGGCCGTGGATGGTCTCCTAATCATCGTCCTCCCCATTGTCAGATTTGTCGCAAGGATGGTCATTATGCGATGTTTTGCCCTAATCGCTACTCCTAGAACTCGACTCCTGCGGTTGCAAATCTAGTCGAAGCCTTCTAGTATAGTTGTTCTATTTCCACGCCGAATACTTTAGACTGGTTTCTGGACACTGGTGCATCTGCGCACATGACACCGGATTTTGGTGCTCTCGACTCCTCGCAACCATATTCATGTTCTGATCAAGTTGTCATTGGTAACGGTGCTTCTCTCCCTATATCTTAGATTAGCCGGTCTCACATATCGGGTTCTATTCATTTATTGGACGTTTTGGTTGTTCCATCTCTCACCAGAAATTTATTGTCTATCAGCAAATTAACATCTAATTTTCCTGTTGATGTTTCCTTCTCTGTCCGTTATTTCACTATTCAACACCGCCACACAAAGGATTTTCTAGCCAGAGGTCGTCGTAATGCAGGGCTTTACATACTTGATCACGTGCAACAGACGTTCATTTCCCAGCTGAAGTCGAATAATTTGCGTGCTTCTTATGAGTTATAGCAAAGCCTCTTAGGGCATGCCTCGTTTGATTTAATTTTGTTATTATGTAAACAAGGTCATATTTCAGTAACTTCATGTTTACTTAAACCAATCATTTGTTCTTCTTGTCAACTTGCAAAGAGTACACATTTGTTGTTTATGTTAAATGATAAGCGTTCCAGTCGTGTTTTGGATCTTATTCATTGTGATCTTTGGGGCCCTGCGCCTGTTACCTCTTCTGCACAATATCGTTTTATGTAATCTTTGTCGATGATTTCAGCCGGTTCACATGATTTTATCCGCTGCTCATGAAGTCCAATTTTTTCAATGTCTTAAAATCGTTTACTTCTTTGGTTGAAAATCAATTCTCTAAAACTATTAAGCGTTTTCAGAGTAATAGTGGAACGAAGTTTACTAATCGTGGTGTGCAGGAATTTTTTGGCATCAAAGGTATTCACCATTTGCGTTCCTGTCCATATACCCCATCACAAAACAGTCGTGCAGAAAGGAAAAATCGGCACATCACTGAAGCAAGTCTGGCACTACTATTTCAATCTCATTTTCCAATGTGGGTTGATGCTTTCAGTATGGCTACCTATATCATCAATTGGCTCCCGTCGGCTGTGCTCGGTAATTCTTCTCCATTTCAACTATTATTTAGGTCGATGTCGTATTACTCGAATTTTCATCCATTTGGCTGCCGCGTCTACTCGTGTATCCACGACTATGCTGATAACAAGTTTTCTCATCGGTGTATTCCTTGTATTTTTGTGGGTTTCTCTTCTCATCACAAGGGTTATCGTTGCCTCGATCCGTCCACATCTCAAATTTATATTACTCGACACGCCCGCTTTGATGATATATATTTTCCACTGGAAGCTTCTTCATGTGTTGTGCCTATGTCTCAGCTGGATATATCGACATTCATGGAACCCGTGGTTGCGTCCTCATCAGCATCCTCATCTCCGGTTCCTAAACCCATCGAGCTTTCAGCTCAACCGCCATGTTCCTTGTGCCCCGCTACGGATACCATCTCGCCACCACCGGATGCTGCTCCTCCCGTCGATCAACTTCCTCCTGTCGAGGCGCCTGTTCCACCCATTGAATAGCCCCCACCCGTCCAGCACCCCATGGTTACGTGGGCTTGGGCTGGTGTTTTCAAGCCTAAGCACCTAACTTATTTTGCAAGCACGGCTCTATATCATGCGTTGCTCACCTCTGCTGAACCCAAGAGGTTCAAATCCGCAGCCAAAGACCCAGTTTGGCTCGCTGCTATGACCGAAGAAATGCATGCTTTACGTGAAAATAACACATGGACGCTGATTCCCCGACCTTCCAACACGAATATTTTTGGATCTAAGTGTGTTTTTCGCACTAAATATCGCTCAAATGGGTCTGTTCAACGTCATAAGACATGTCTCGTAGCTCAAGGTTTTTCCCAAATTCCTGGCTTGGGTTTCTCTCATACATTCAATCCCGTGGTCAAGGCGGCTACTGTTCGTATTTTCTATCTCTGGTTGTTCATTGAGCTTGGTCTCTCCATCAACTCGATGTGAAGAACGCATTTTTAAACAATTTTTTTTCGGAACCTGTCTACATGGACCAGCCTCCTGGGTTCGTTGATAGTACCTTTCTGAGTCATGTATGTCGTTTCTCTAAAGCCCTTTATGGTCTTAAACAGGCACCCCGTGCATGGTTCCAATGATTGAGTGATTGTTTGGTTTCCTTGGGTTTCCAGTGCAGCCGTGCAGACACCTCGCTCTTCATCTACTCTCATGATCGCATGCTGCTTTATTTGCTCATAAACGGCGACGACATTATTTTAACAGGCAGCAACGACACTTATATCTTGCCTTTCATTAATCGTATGCATTCAGAATTTGCAATTAAAGATATGGGTCGCCTCAGTTACTTCCTCGGGCTGGAAGTCACATACACTGCTGATGGTTTATTCTTTTCACAAGCTAAATATCATCGCGATATTCTCTCTCGCATCGAGTTGTTCGATGCGAAACTTGTGGCCACTCCTCTCCCTACCGGTTCTTCTCTAACCACAGATGGCAATGTTTTTGATGACGTTACACGTTATTATTCTCTTGTAGGTGCTCTTCAGTACCTTACCATCACTCGGCCAAACATCTCATTTGCAGTCAATCACATGAGTCAATTCCTGTAAGCTCCAACAACCAATCATTTTCAGGTCGTTAAGCAGATCTTACGTTATATTAAGGGGACATTGTCGCTGGGTTTATCATTTTCTCGTCTGCCGACTTGCGATTTAATGGCTTATTTGGAAGTTGATTGGACACGTTGTCCAGACTCTCGACGTTCAACTTATGGCTATGCAATCTTTTTAGCTAGAAACCTGGTGTCCTGGAGTGCTAAGAAACAGCCAACCGTTGCTCATTCAAGCTGTGAGTCGGAATATCACGCAATGGAAAATACTGCTGTGGAAGTCTCGTGGATCACCTCCATTCTTCATGAGTTGCAAGTCTATTTGCCTCAGCCGCCTCATCTCTATTGCGACAACAACGACGCTATATTTATTACACAAAATCCGGTTTCCCACAAACGAGCAAAATATATTGATATAGATTATCATTTTGTTCGTGAGCTTGTTCAAGATGGTAAGCTAGTAACGAAATCCATTTCTTTCGAGCTGCAAATTGCGGATGTCTTCACCAAATCACTGTCTCGACCAACGTTTGAAGAGTTTTGACACAAGCTTCGAGTCGCTCAACTACCCGACATCTTGCTTGAAGGGATATGATAAACTAGATACATGATTAGATATGATATTCATAATCATGCATATCAAATCTGTCTTTTAGGGTTTACTTGTATTCTTTAGATATTTTCGTATCTTTTGTAACCTCTATATATACTCTTCAATAAAGTTTAATATTTTCATGACCAATAATACAAACCCTATCATCCAGTTTAGAAACTAGATCTCTGTCTTCTTGATTTTCTGAGCTTCCAGTTTTTATTACAACTCAATTTATCCTATACAAGGATGATATGTAGAAACTGACTAGAAACTTAAAAGCTAGTTTTGACACACCAAAACATCAAATAAAGGGTAAATCAGTTTCCTAGTTTCTAACAATGAATGAATTTCCAAGTCTGCATGATAGAAGAGACAAAAGGCCAAATGTCTTAGGAATCAACCAATTTGGATTCCTAAGATTGGACAAAAGAGTTATTCTGACATAATGAGAAAAGTCTACCTACCGTTGTACCTCGTACAGTACTGCTACGCGGAAAAGTAGAGTATTGTTAGAACATCCCATTGATCAGATCCATTTTATCTCAAATGACTAGAATTCGAATCTCTGAAAGCTATGCCTATAAATAAAGGAGATGGCTCAAAGAGAGAAGGTTACGAGAATTGCGAAAAATGGAAATTTCTAAATTGAAAAAATCTCAAAGCTCTCAAAAGTCATCGTATTCTTTAAGACACGAGACTCTTAGCTTCTTACTAAATTACTTCCGGAGTTCCTACTATCTATGTAAGAATTCGATGAGATTTTCTCAATTCCTTGAGAAAATCAGGTTTTACTTATAAGACCATTCATCCTCGACGTTTTGTGAAGAACTCAACCATCCAACCTTCCAGGTAGTGGTTGCACAATTTGTTCGCACATCAAACTGAGCGACGCGACCAAGAACGAGGTGGACTAGGCGAGTAAGCACACATCTGGTGGACAGAAGAGCTACCCGCAACTGCAATAGATCATTCTACATATTGTTGTAACTTATTCAAGTGATTCCCAACCCGTGTGGTTGAAGAGTGGACGTAGGATATTTGACTCCGAACTACTATAAATTTATGTATCATTCTATTTTTTTTTTTCTATTCTTGATTTGAAAGCCAACAACTGGCTAAGTTGGTATATGGTTCCCAAAATCAACTAAGTTAACTAGAGAAGGACTCTGACAAATTTTCAAATAATGTACTTACATCCATATGTACATTATTCTGTTAAGAATTTTCATTTGTAATTAAATTATACATACTTCTTAGAAAAGCATTAATAATAAATAATTACTTAGCTTTATTTTAATGATTAATATACTCAAAAGCATCTTATAGATTGCTGGATCCGAAAAATCGAATAAATTTATTTATTAGTGAAAAGTACTTTTGTATGGCAAAATATATATATATATATATATATATATGGGCAAGTTGAATAGTAAATGTGATCAAACATAGAAAGGTACAACTATGTCCGACAATGCTTCAACGGCTGGTCTTCCAATTGGACTTGACGTGCTCATCATGTTGTAGTTGTACCCAAGTACTCATTTCTAGGAGTATGCATGATTTGACTTGCTGACTATTTTATATTAATTTGATCGATTTAACAGACTTAGAAAATTTTCAAATATAATTATTTAGTTTGGCCACAATTTAAAGGATGAAAATAGATGTTTCAGTTTGATAAAAATTTCCCCGGTGATAAAATGATAAAGCCGCTTGATTACCTTTACAATGTTTTTTGATTGTGTTTTAGTTGTTGTTTGATTACAATGTTGCTTGATTGTATTTCAGTTATTGCTTGATCATTTGTTGCTTGATTGCGTTTTAAGTGTTGCTTGATTAGATATCAACCATTGATTTAATTAGATCTAATGGATGAGATTCATTCTTATTTTTAATATACTTATTTATTATCATATGATCTCTTGTGTTCAAATCCGAACTAAATGTTGTGAATGAACTATGAACTTTTCATTGTTGTGTGTTTAATTGATCATTGTAGTTTATATGATAGTTCATTATAGTACTTAATTATGATACTTCATTGTTGTGTGTGTAATTGATCATTGTAGTGTATATGATATTGTAATGAGATATTATACATACAATAATGATCAATTACACACACAACAATGAAAGTTCATAGTTCATTCAGGAAGATGAGTTCAGCCTAGAATGCACCCCTATATAGGGAGCGGATCCAGTGAGAAAACTCTTAACGTGAGAAAATGAGAAAGATGCTTGATTGCATTCACGGCGTTGCTTGATTGTATTCATGTCGTTGCTTAATTGCAATGTTGCTTGATTGTGCTTTAGTTGTTGATTGATTATTTTGTTGCTTGATTTCATTTTAGTTGTTGCTTGATTCAATATCAACCACTAATTTTTTTAGATCTGATGGACATGATTCATTCTTTTTTCTCACATAGGGATTTTTTTTTACATGATCCCTCCTCTCTATATATATATAATAACATTAAACATTATTTGATGAAAAACTAAAAAAAATACTAATTATATTAATGCGTATGTCCAAGATTTATAACACTATAACACCCCTATAAATCATCATATCTTTCCTTGTTTCTTGCAGCCATCACCTCACTTTTTTTCAATTTATAATTAATAACAAATAAGATACATTTATATTAATTTTTATTTTTTTTATCATTCGTTGAATTATATTCTAAGTGGTAAAATAATATATTATTTCATTATTAATCAATAATCTTTCAAACTATTTAAACCGGTCGAACCAAATTATTATAATATAATAGTGATTTGGTTGATACTTTACCCTTAAAATCGATCAAACTAAACCGAACACAACCTTACTTCTTTTAAACCAGTATATGATATATATAATTTATCAAATGCCATATATCTTCACAGTGCATGTACAAGTATATGGATTTGTGAACATTAAAAAATTAACCATAAAAGGTGAAAGAGAAAAATCAAAAACATATCAAACTTTATATATTCATTGATTAAAATATATTATTCTATTTATTCCATCACTATTTTCACTCCATGATTGAATTACTTTTAAGAATTTAGTTATTTATTACAAATTATCTTATCTAAATACAACTATATAACTTGAACTCTTAATATTTGAAAATGTCCTTTTTTATGAAGAATATAATAAAAATATCCCCTTTTATGAAAAAATTCAACAAATACTCCAAAGTACATTACCTGACATGTTTTTTGTGATTAATAATCAAATCCAGACAATTATTTGTGTGATGATGTTAAAATAATTATTTAAAATGGATGTTTAAGTATTCGATTAGGTCTTAAGAACAAAAAAATAATATAATATTTTATCCGACCGAAAAAACAAATAAATATATTATCCTTAAATGAAAGTGGTCCCGACCTTTTAAAAAAGAAAGAAAGAAAGAAAATATTGTCCCGACCGGTTCAACAGGGTACCAATCAGTCGGATCCGATGATGACCGGACTAAACCGGTCGGTCCCGACCATATAGTTTTTTTAATTTAATTTTTTTAAATATCGATGCCGATCGGTCGGATGCGGTGCCAATCGCTGACAATCAATTTAAGATCAACGATTATGGGTGGTGAATGGGTTCGGTTCGGGTTGCGACCTGATAGTAACACGCGACACGCCAAACCAAACCCGATCCATTTATTTTTTTGGGTCAGAAAATTTTGCCTGAATTCAATCTATTTATTATTAGGTCAATCCAAAAGTACTCGAATAATCTGTTTAATTATAATGAATAATTTAACCTATTACACAACATAACTTGTTAACACGAAAATGACCTATAAACACGAAAATATTCGAAGATGACCCGAAAATTACATAAAATTATATAATTATGTGATAAAATTAATTTATTTCGGATCGAATGGGTTGTGCGGCTCAACTTGAATTTGACCCGAACCTGACAAGAAAATTGAATGGGTTTGCAAGTTCGACCCGAATATGACCCGAAAATTAAATGGGTTGAACCAACTCACTTTTTCGTATTAGGTTCGTATCGGGTCGGAGATTGCCGCCCCTAGCGATGGACAGAACTTGGAAGGTCGCCTTATCGGCGTATACTTGTGAATAACGTGAGTTTCAGCTGGATCTGATGTCATGCTCTCATGCAGTTGTTGCGATTCGGTATGAAATTATTTTCCCAAATAATTTAATCTAATCATCTCATGAAGCTAAACCCTAAATGAATGTTATTTTTTGCATGTACAATGGGGAGAATTTGTATGACTATATTAATAGTTACTCAAGATGAGTAATTGTCGCCAAATTTATAGTGGAACTGTGAATTCTCTTCCACATGAGGATGAGTGGGAGGTTTCAAACGATGTTGCATCTTGTGAAACGTCAAAATATTACACGTCAAGCTGGCCGTCTCAGAAATAGTCGACGTTCCTCTGGCGTAGAGTAGTCACAACATCTAGTAGCAGACAACACGCTCGTAAAAAATGCAATATTTGTAGATCAGAATTATATACGAAGCATAGTTATCCTGAGAGAGTGGCAGACACCTAATCATTGTACTTTTTGCATTTATTTCGGTAGGAATACCGACCATTTCTTAAAAATGACAGTGCTCCGATGCCGACTTGTTGATTGAGATGGAAAATGCGCTGCCGACGGGAAGAAAAGCACTGACGAGAAGAAGAGAAAATAAAAGGGAAGATAGGTTGCCGACAAGAGAAAAAATGCACTCAATCAAACATCGAAACCTAGAAATTGGAATTGACACATTGAGCTCGGCACCGTGGCTGACACGGTCGGGATCGACTGTTATTTGATCGGGATCACTCTTAGGATTTAGTGATTATGTGCTAAAGTCTTCACAGATGTTAAATAAGAATAAATCTGGATCATTAAAAGTCAAAATCAACGCATGTGATCAATTTAAATTCATCCCGATTTCGGTGCATTATTTGTGTTACCATCTAGCATTCAATGAAAAAATTGAGAAAAACACATATTCAAGAATTTTATTTCGTGCATTTCATATAATATAATATGCATACGTTTAACGTAAAAAATGCATTTTTGGCATAAAAATGCAGCATATAATTGGTGTAAAAAATGTACGCAATATGAAAACAAAATGTATATGTTTTAGAATAATAATGCATATTGTTCAAGTTAAAAATGCATCTTTTGATGCAAACAAATGCAGATATTTATGAACATTTTTTATACGTAATTGATGTATTTTTATCATGACGTAAATATAATGAAGAACATTTAGCAGTTGAATATAAAATTAAGATTTTCGTGCGAATCTTATAAATTCACATATGCAATATGGATATCATATGAACCGTCGTAAAAATACGTTTAATTTGATATATGATTCGTATAAAATAGATTTTAATCGAAAAAGATATAATCGTTTAACTATATTGTATGGATAGAGAATATTTAGATCTAAGTAAATATAATAGCGGTTACTTAAATTTAAATGTTAAATTACTAAAATACTCTAATTACCTTATTGATCTAATAAATGATCAATTATTATTATTATTTTTTAAATGTAAAACAACTTCTTACAAATTATCATAAATATGTACTTTGGGACATTTATTTATGTTTTTCATAATATGAGATATTTTTATGATATTTGATAGCAAAAGGGAGTATTTAAAAAAATCCTCTAACTTGAAACATAATTAAAATATAATTTTAAATTTTAGAAATAAATTTTGGTAATATAATAAAAATAACAAATTATAATAAAAATTTAATCAGATCAACTCATTAGATTTCAAACTCAAACCTATAACCTCTGCTTTTCGGTCGAAAATATTTCAATTAACTCATTTTTTTTTTTTGGCTGGATTTAATTAAATAAATTCATAAATTTGGAACTAAAGTAATATCGGTGTTGCAGAAGCACAGGTGAGTCGGACATGAATAGATCGCAACGCAACAGAAAAGAAGTTAAAAAATCTATTTGGAGTATAAATAGAATCAATATAATACTCCGTTTTTTTGTAAATGAGAGATACCCGTACTCACCCACAGGAATCGATCCTCCCCAAGAAAAAGGGGCAAAAAGGAAACCCACACTCACAACTTTACCCAAAGCCAGATCATATTTTATAAACAATCCAAATATAACTGCTCCATCTCTCTCTCTCTCTCTCTCTCTCTCTCTCTCAAACAGACGCGCAGCCCACCCAACTCAACAGAACTATACCAGCATAAGCAGAAAAAACTACATTTCTATATTCCAATTTTCTAGGCCTGAAGAAGCTTGTTCAACGCGGCAACATCAACATTCTTCGCAATATGTAAACTTCAGCCGCAAATGCCACTTAACTGCAGATATTTTATTTGATCGATACGCTGTAGATCTTGATCCTAACGAAGTAATCTTTCTTTTCTTTATAGATAACTGCTCGAGAATCCGCATCGGCTGATCCGACTAGTTCAGCATTAAGTGTTTATCGCGATTTGAGTTCGTATTGGAGTTTTCGCTCGGTGCTTCTAATTGGAAAACGCGTGTGAGTTGAAGCCGTTATTGAGTTTGGGTTGGAGGAGTTTTTCGAGGTTTTTGGTATCGACTGAAGACGACGGAGGAGCGGTGGACGAATGGATGACAGGGGAGGAGGAGGAGAGTCGTTTGTGGCGGTGCGGCGAATTTCTCAAGGACTCGATCGAGGAGCTTCCTGTCATTCTACTGGTATATTCATTATCATTTTTGCCTCCATCTTTTTTATGTGTATTGCTTCATTCGATTTTGATACCGCTCTCCTTCCTCCTGTGTGTGTATTTCTGTAATTGCATTCAAATTGTGCGATTTCATTTGTGTTAGGAAAACCTGGTGAAGTGAATTGACAGAAACTACCTCTTCTATTGAGATTTGCTATAGCTATATTTCATGTCTAAGGATATACTTAAAATTTTACTGTTCCTGCACTTCATTGTTTTTAATCTAGAATAAAGTTATGCATGCAGTGCCGCAGCAATCTAGGAACTTCCGTTTCTCTGCAAACATCTTTCATTCCACGAGCTTAAAAACTTTAAACAATAAATGTGCTGTTAGATATCTTTTTTGTAACTTTTTTCAAGCCTATGTCACTTGGATTATTACTTGCATGCTTTACTAGTCATGTTGTACGCAAGTGTTTTTATGAACTCAACACAGAGCACATATGTGTGTTGAATTAAAGCTATTTGTTCACTTGACATTTAAACATGTGGAGCTTCTACGCCAATGGGACCTGGGTAAACTGCAACGTTGTTAAACTCATACTTTTGATAGTTGTGTTTGCCTTTTCACTTTAGAGTCCCCTATTACTCTTCAACAAATAAGAAATGGTTTCTTCAATGGATTGGAATGCATGCATTATGTCTCTCTTATCGTATGAAGCTGATCTGTTATAACTAAATCTTTTTTAGTAGTGATTACCAGGTAATACCATCTATTTGTATCGTGAGCAATCTTATGTTAAGTGGTTTTGGAGGAAGGACATGGTTGAGGTTCTTATATTCATGCTTATTCAAACTGAATTAGCTGTATTCATTCTATAAATAAAATATCAGTATTATCAGAGTCAGAGACATACTTGAATATTGGTTGAAAACTGTCAATACTACATTGTCATGCTTATTAGTTTTTAGTTATATCTTAACAATGGAAGTATGGAACAAGTGCATGTAGAAAATTTATGTGTATTTTCTTCAATCATTTTCTTTTGTTACAGTTGAGGTTGTTGCAGGATCTGCTGCATGGTTAGGCAGAGGCCTTTCATGTGTTTGTGCTCAAAGAAGAGATATCGATGATCACCCATCATTTGATTTGACGCCTGCACAGGTAGTATTTTGTTTTTACTGGACTATTTGTTTATTTATTTTTGGGCATGCCTTCAATTTTGTGTTGTTTTTCTGCCTGTCCCAGCAGTATCTGCAAGTCATTCACATGCTTATTATTCAGCATAATCAGGGTTGGTCAGTGTCTACATTTTTTTGGTTACTTCATGAACGTGTTTATTTCATTTTAAGATTGTGTATTCTAAATGAGCAAAGAATGTGGCAAACCCAACTTTTTAGGTGATTGATAGTTGTTGCTTAGTTAGCTCCTTTTCTTGAGTGGTCCAGCATATATTGTGATCGCTGAGATACTTAAAATGCCACTTGTTCATAGTGACATTTTAAAATGTTTTTCACTGTTCACTTTAACCCAAATTAGCTCCTGCTTCACTTTATTCTAATGTTTTTCTGTGATTTTATGTTTCAGGAAGAGTGTCAAGACAGGCTACAGAACCGGATAGATATTGCTTATGATAGTTCGATTGTCGAGCATCAGGTGTCGTTTATCAAACTTTGAAGATTCTTTTTAATCCAGGCAGTAGTATTGTGGGGCCTTATTTGAAGCCTTCTTTTTAGCTAATATAAATGTAGTCTTTTTAAGTTACATCTGTGTATATATATGTACCTATTTTCTTCATTAGGAAGCTCTCAAGGCATTATGGCATGCTGCCTTTCCCGGGGAGGAACTATGTGGTTTAATATCAGAAAGGTGGAAGGAAATGGGCTGGCAGGGGAAAGATCCATCGACAGATTTTAGGTAATCCCTGGTATCTTTTTTGGATTTCTAGAACCGAATTGACCATATTAGCCCGTAGCCGTAACTTATTGCATGTTATTTCAGGGGCGGTGGCTTCATATCATTGGAGAATTTGTTATACTTTGCGAGGAACTTTCCGGTGTGTTTACTTATTTCCTCCATTCTCTATCTAGTTTCTTTCTGCTGTGCAGATTTCCTGCACATACTTTTAATGAGGTTTTGAATTTTTAATCAAATTCTAATTTCATGATTTTATGCTTTAACAAAATTTGTTGCTGGTTGTAAAATACCTCTCACAACTCCCTTTTGCTTCATATATGTATAATAGAATGTGAAATGGGTTCAAAGTTTTGGGAAGAAGATTTTATTCAATGTTCTTTTTCCCATATGTCCTGATGTATTTATTTGGTCTGTGGAAGCATCATTGCCTTGGCATGGAGATCTTGATGAAGCACTTGAAGCTTCTATTGATAGGCTTGTAGGCACAGAAATAGTAAGATAGAAGGCTGTTTTTCCTGGCTTCATGCAAAGATTTGTTCATGGAGGCACAAAGTTTGCACATAAAATGCAAGAAATTCATCTGCAATGGCCTTACTGGCAATATGACATTGTCACATTTAGTATCCAATTGGATGTCATTTTGTATATCTATATTTTTGCTTGATTGGTGTGTTATCATGTTGGTTCTAATCAAACTTTTTTTTTTTTTTATATAGAAATCTTTTCAGGATCTTCTTTGGAAGCAAGAGGGTGATCGGGCAATGTGGGAATATCCCTTTGCTGTAGCTGGTGTTAACATCACATTCATGCTTATTCAGATGCTAGACCTTGAAGCAGGTAAATTGATGAATGTTTGGGGCCAAATGAACATTTGATCTTGATGAAAGCTTTTTTTTTTTTTCCGGGGGGGGGGGGGGGGGGGGGATAGAATGCACTAATTTAAATTCCACCTCACCCAGTGGTCCCCATTGAAGCTTGAACCTATGACCTATTGGAGATAGACAAGACATTTAAAACACTTGCGCCCAGAGATGATGACTAGTGAAGCTTGTTTGTCCATTTCTTCTGTTTCTCTTGAAAACTCCTGTTTCCATTGGTTACCAATTGTTCAGCTAGTAAATCTATTCAATCTGGAATTGGGAATTAGATGCACTCTCTCTGCAGTTGCCTGAAATTGTCAAGCAGTCTAAACTTACATTAGTGCCCAGAATTAAATGACTACTTTTGACCTCCTTGTTTGCTTAGGGTATTAGTTTCAACTTGTTGGTTGCACCTGTAGATTTATACATTGCTTAAAAGCAAGCAGTAAATTATCTGCCTTGATTTTTTGCATGCTAACACAATATTGGAACACATCTGAAAAAATCATGCTGTTTAATGGTCCACTAATGTTTATGTTAAATTTGCAGTGAAGCCCAGAACACTTGTGGGAGCAACCTTCTTGAAGTTTCTTACAGGTAAATGGTTTCAATCTTCACTCGCATTGCAGGCGAAATGCCTCAGTATTTTAAAGGATCTATTCTTTCCGAACTTTAAACTCCAAATGAAATTGCGCTTATTATTTCTTCCTTCCTGCTCTATCTGACAGAAAATGAATCAGCTTTTGACCTTCTATATTGCATCACATTCAAGTTAATGGACCATAAATGGCTTGATATGCATGCCTCGTACATGGATTTCAATGTAAGTAGTCGCAAATTTGTTCGAAATAACTGTATATAAATATGAAGGTTAAAGTAAGAAAGCGGGCTTCCTCAATTTGGGGCCATCACATGTAGTTTGAGAATTATAATTAGGTGATTTTGTCATGAATCCCTTTTTGTAACTCAGACTGTGATGAAAGCTACTCGGCATCAGCTGGAGAGGGAGATTCTCCAAGAAGACATAGCACGCCTCGAAGACCTGCCCTCCTACAGGCTTCTGAGTCGGCACTGAAGTATTCAACTTGAGACATTTTTTGAAGGCAGTGGTCGATATTTCCCACACCAGAAAATGCTTTCCAATTTTGGTGCTTCCAACTAAATAGACACTCGGGGCACCGGCATGGGTACCGGGATTTATGGTTATTGTGTTGCATTGTTGGTTTTGGTATGGAGGGGAGGGGAGGGGAGGGGACTATTATGTTAGCAAAGCAGCTTTGCATTGCTGTGAGCTCAAGCGAAATTTAAAGTCATGCATTCTCTGTTAATCTATGTATGAATCAATCTTCCAAGGCACACAAGTATGAATAGTCTAGTGAAGGTGGTGAATGCAGTTATATGTCATCTATTTTGGACACTGAATTATAAGTATCGTGCATTTTTTTTTCTTTTGTCTAGCTTGTAGTTATTAAAATTAAGCCTTTTATGTTCCAATCAAAAAATGGCCAATTTATGTTGTTATTTCTTTTGAAACGATACTGCGCTATTTATATGTGAAGCAGATAAGATATGAAGTCAATCATTTTAGGGCTCTACTTTAATACTGTGATTAATTTGATTTCTTTTAAAAATTGATAACCATTATAGTATTTTTACCAAAATGTTGGTGTTGAGTTTACTACCCCTCCCTTGAATTTCCTTTATGTTTGGTCATTATTAAAATTTATTATGTGCTCAACTCAAAAAATATATATATATTTTGTGTTTCTAGCTTATTTCTTATTGAAAAATCCTAAAAATTGTGATCAATTTTCTGGGAAATCGATGCGCCCGCACTATACATGGTGCAATTTCATTATAAAAATATGAAAATGTCTCGTATTAGGCACACAGGCAAATTTTGTCTATTAACCCAAATCAAATTCATCTAATATTAAGTCGGGGATTGAATCTAAAGAACTGTTTTACAAAATTACAACAAGTTCATTCGCTTTTTAAAAAAAACACATAACCACCTATTTCTAAATGCAAGCAGAAATTTTCTTTTGATAGCATTAACAATGTAACATAAGCCCAGTTGGAAATTTTATATGGTGCACTCCACTTTTTTCTCCTAACCCACATTTTCACTTGCAAAACCTTTTAATCACAAACACGATGCAATTTCAATGTAGAAAAAGAGAAAGAGTGGTGGCTCATAATAGGATATCATCATCAATGTTTTGAAAACACATGCAAAAATGAAATGGATACGAAAAACTCAAAGTGAAGTCTGCAGGGTACATAATATAATTAATTGCAGGCCGAGTTGAGATTTACTCATAGATCCAATGGTGAGCGCTGCTCCTCCATTCTGCAATTCCTTCTGGGAACCACAGAGCAATCTCCTTTCTTGCGCTCTCCACTGCATCACTCCCATGAATCACGTTCCTGGTCACAACTCTCCATCAACATTCGTATTTCACATAATATGATTATGAATTCAAATAGTGATATTAGTATATTTTACCTGCCGATATCAATGGCATAATCACCACGGATGGTTCCAGGAGCAGACTCTGCAGGGTTAGTGGCTCCGATGATCTTTCTTCCAGTAGCCACCACATTCTTACCCTCCCAAACCATTGCAACAACAGGGCCCGACACGATGTACTCAACCAGCCCCTTGAAGAAGGGCTTTGCCGACAAATCCGCATAGTGTTTCTCAGCAAAAGCACCATCTACGGTTATCAGCTTCAACCCTGTTTTTATCACATTACTGAAATGAAAAGGTTTCTGACCATGGAAGTTTTATAAACCAATTGAATTCCCCTAATTTCGCAAATCTGTGTGTGTGTTTAATTATACAAATTGAGCCCAACAAAATTAAAAAAATTTGATCAATTTCAGTAATCGCATAATCTATAATTTGAAACACTGATGAAATTAATCACAAAGCTAACAACTTGGCAGCAAACACACAATACCAAAAAAAACAAAACCAAAATAAACAGTTAAGAAAATCAAAAGTAACGAGTTGCAGAAGAACTACCTTTCAAAGTGAAACCCTTCTTTTCAAATCTGCCAATAATTTCACCGACCTGAATCAAAGCAAACAAGTTCAGAGAAGCAAGCACGGTTTCTTGCTACAAAATTCTGGATCCACTAGATCACAACTATTACAGTTGAATTGTTGAAGCAAATCCATTTTTCAACTTAACTAAAGTTGAAAATAACAAAATTTGACTGGCTGCAACTAACTCAACCGGACAATGAGCACAAAACCATAAAAAAAAAAAAAAAAAGAATAAAACACAAACCAGGTTTCTTTGGACACCATCAGGCTTGATCATAATAAAAGTCTGCTCCATTTTTTGGGGGATTGCGGTACTGATCGGAGATGAAGAGAGGATGTGCGAAGTTGAGAGTAAGTGGCGCTGGTATATATATATAGGGGTTATAGATATAAAACGCAAGGCACAAACCCTAGAAAGTAGAAACCCTCTGCTTTCGGAATATTCGAATGAGCGCCACTCCGCTAATTCGCTTTATTTCAATTACTAGTATTTCACTGGTGCGTTGCACGAAAGTATGTATGTGCATTGTCGTATGTATTCGTATCTTTTCATTCAAGTTTCGATTCTAGATTTCAATAATCTTTATTATTCTATATTTTATTGTACAAAAAACGTGACTAAAATAAAAGACAAAAATATCAATTATATTACAAATTATTCAGATTTTCTCAAATGCATTATAAACTTTACATATTATCAAAATATATTTATTTATATTTAGAGTTTTTAATATTTAAATATTATACTTGAAAACATTTAAATAAAAATTCTTGAAATTTTTATAAAAAATGCAAAATATTTATTTTAATTTTCCTTCTTATTACTTTTGCTCTGGTATCTCACTTCGCCGAATAAAAAGATTAAATATCTTTGTAAATATTAATAATTTTTTAATTCGGCAAAGCATGGGGAAATAGTAAAAAAATAAATTAAGTATTTTTTTCATATTTTAGTTTGTCAAGAAATTTTATATATTTTTCAGTATAATAATTCTTAATTTAAGTATTTAAAATAAAAATAACTATGTTTTCAACTTAAATTACTAACAAACCTAATTTTTGAGCTTGTATATAATTTTTAATATAATTAATAAAGTTATAATAAATTAAATATATTTGAGATAATTATAATGGTTTATTATATATTTGAATTTTGCATGATGGTGTGTGATTTTAAGTGTTGATGTATTATCCGGCAAGCTACGTCAGCTTTCCGTCGCTGAAAATTTACTTCTATCATAAATGTAAAACAAAACTGATTGTTGTAATATATTTTAATAATATTTATAGTTTGTAATATAGTTTGATAATATTCATAATTTGTAATATATTTGATACTTTTCCAAAATATAACATCATACAAATCCAAGTCTTGTATAAATAAAAATATATACTCACAAGATATTGTCTAAACTCTAAAATATCCATCTATAACTAATTTGTTATAATTTATATTTAAATGAAATCTCAACTTGAATGCAATTTTTTGACCAGAATTTCTTGGATTTGCTATAACATTTGAATTTTATTAATTATTTTAGATTTTAACAACCATTTTTCTTTTTTGCTAAAATAAGATTGGACAATACCTAATTTTTTAATATGATAAGATTGTTTTGTTATACATTTTATTTTTATTAAAACTAATACACAATTTTCTCATTAGTAATATTTATTGTATAAAAGATGATATATGATATAATATATTATTGAACATTTACGAAGATATGCTAAACAAAACTCAAAAATATGGAAACACTTATTGGCATAGAGAAAATATAATTGATGCAACCAAATAAGTTGAAAAAATAATGTGAGATATTTGTTGGATAAAATTAACCATAATAATTAGTATTGATTAATAAAAACTCAATTAAATTATAAAATACATAAATAGATAATAATATTAATATAAATGTTCATGTAGATTTAATATTAATGTAGTTTTTTTAATTTTGAATTTAGTGGAAAAAATGAGTATTAATTTATTTGAAAAAATAGAAAAATATATGGAGATGTAGGAAAATATATTATGGATAATTAATATATAGGAAAATAGATAATATATATGGATATGTTGAAAAATAAATGAAATAAAATAACAATTAACTGTTTCCACATTTTTTAAAAGTAGCTACTTGTTTGCTTTAGTATATATATATATAGATTTTCTTTTCAAAAATTTTTAAATAAAATACATTAATATAAAATTCAGATTTTAAAACCAAAATTTTTACAAAATATCTTAAATCCATAAATTTTGATTAATACAAAACACTTTCACCGTTATACTCTATTTTATTCCCTTTTAAAAAAATCTCTCGTTAAAAATATTATTCTTCTTTTTTAAAAAAAAATATTTTTTTCGTTGTTGACTGACCTCTTGCAATCCATGTAAAAAAAACTGAGTTACCTAAAAATGCCATCAATTTTTTTTATAAATCAATCGTTGTATAATGTAATTAACCCTAAAAATGGGTAGAAAAGTTAAGATGGGCCATCTTTTTGGTTCTTGAAATTGCTTTGAATATTGTTGAGAAAAACAAATTGCTTTGAATATTCTCAAAAATTTGGACAATGGTCCAACCAAATTCTCCTATATACTAGATTGGGTCGAATGTAAGATATACTATTCCGAATTCATGGCTGCCATAAAATAGAAGAATATTGAATATTATTAATTTATTATATTAGATGGAATCCACTTACCATAGCACTAGTTACATTGAATATTCAATAATTTATTATCACAATCACTTCACTAATGTAATAGTCATGAAAACTTTCTGTTCTTAAATCAATTATTTCCGTGTCAACAAAATGAGCTCATTTTGAGTTCATTAGACCATCTTTCAAGGATATCCTAAATCAATTATTTATGTATCAAATAAAATAAGTTTATCCATATCTACAACTCACAACTCAATTCAATTTTTACTTGCATCAATAATATTCACCCAATCTAAAATTAATTTTATTTTCATATTTATATTTCAATATGTATTAGTAATAATATTTTTATTGATTTTTTAATTATATATTTATATATAAATATAAATATAATTATAATAAAAATATTACATACACAATAAAAAGTTAATATTTGAATTAATAATAAAATATAAACTACAAAAATTGAAATAAAAATCAAATACAAATACATGAATTACATATACAAGAAGAAAGAGATAGAAATAAATGTGATCTGAAACCCGCGAGTTGACACGATTAACCCGAGCCAAAATGCGGGTTATGATCGAAATATTTTGGCTCGAAAAAAATTTAGCCCGAATAACCCGAGGCCCGATAGGGCTGAGCCCGAAATCCGATGAGTTGACCCGATTAATCCGATTATTTTATTATTAGTATATTTATCATAATTACAGTATTAAAATATACTTTTGATATTTAAGATCATATTTATTTATTACTCCTTGCGTATCACTTTATTAGTCCCGTTTTCTTTTTTTTTTTTTACGTCCCATTTATTAGTCTCATTACCAAAAATGGTAAATTAATCTACACTCATCAATAAAATACTAATTTCTCTTATCTGTGTCATTGATTATTGTGTCAAAAGCGGGGCTAATAGCGCGGATGGAGGTAGTAAATTGTTTAAGTTATATAATTGTATTTAGTTCAAACATTATTCAATACATAGTTAAGTTTATTTACTTATAAATTTAAAACATATTTAAAAATTGCTAAAATAAAAATAGTATATTTTTTATAGTTATATTTATCATTATATAAGAGTTTGTGATGTGTTCTGCATTTTTATTAGAGAGAAGTAATATTTTGTTTATTTTTTATTATTTAAAATATTAAATGAGTGAAAAATATTAAAAATAAAAAATAATGAATAAATTCATCGGTCCGATGGGCTAGCCCGAAAATCGACAGGTTAGGGTTAGGGTCAAGATTTTTTAGTCCGAAAAAATCTCAGCCTGATTTGACCCAGATCGATTAACCCGCAGCCCGATAGAACTGGCTCGAAATTCGACGAATTAGCCCGATTGACATCCCTAGGTGCAGGGATGAAGATAAAAAGAGGACAAAGACATGTCACATGAAGTGTATTGTTATGCTTGTTCATATGATAGAAAGAATAAAGAGATAAAAATAAGTGCAGTGATGAAGATAAAAAGAAGACAGAGCCATGTGACGAGAACACATTATTGTCATACAGAATGCATGTGTATGGTTTTCAGAAACACAAACGTTTCTGACTTTTTATTGAAACACTAACTTTTTTTTAATTATTTAGTATATTTATCCAAAAAATTAGAGTATCCAATCACATGCTGCCAAGTGGCATCACATAATGTAACTTGATAACCGAGAGATGGTTTGACATTCTAATATCATGACTTTCGGCTACAAATTTTTATTTTTTATTCATAACATTCTTGTGAATGTCATTGCTATTTATAGTTAAAGAATGAGTGTTTTAGACCCATTGTTACCGTTCGGTTGAAATGGCTCAAGCCCAGTAAAGTAATCTACCAAATTTCTAAGATGAGAGCTATCAAAACCATTTTGAGAAGTTGTGTCGATTCGAGCTTGATCAATCTCTCCAACTTATCAAGGGACAATCAATTTGAAAAGGTGTCTTATTTCAAAGAATATTATTTGGAAAAGGTACCTCAGCTCAAAAAATGTCACTTTTCAAAGAAACCCTTCATCAATACGAATATTTTTCACGTATTTATGATAAATAAAAGAGGGAAACATTAGCTACTTTTCAGATTGTACAAAACAATCACATCTAATACAAAATTATACATGTTCATTCTATGATTTTCATAAAGGCTCTATTGTGTTAATTTCTTACCCACAACCATTATCATTTATACATAAACATAGTTACAAAATAGTTTTACTCATCTCAATATAATGCAGCATACAATCAAAGTCCCCTTGCCGTTGCTTTGGATCGTTTATCTTATCTTTAGGTGGAAAATAATCACCAATAACCTCCACAGGAGCAGGCCCCGTTCTTGAAATGGTGGAACCTGTGCATATCTCGGACTATTATCTCCCGTTTGGTCACAAGAGAGATGAACATGGTTGCCTTGTGGCAGTCTGCACACACCCTCAGGTTCTTCCTGATGTGAATGGTGGTCCCGGCCTTGGTGTTCAGCAGTCCGAACGCTATCGCAAGCTTCTCGCTGTGAGTGTTGAGTAACTGCTCCTGAACATCCTCTTCCACATCAAGAATTGAGCTGCTCTCAGGTGTATACCCCGCTGCTTTGATCCTTTCCATCAGTTTCCCAAGGTATGCATAGATCTTCTCCGATCCCGGATGCCTAGTGCTTCCGGAGTAGAACGTGTGCACCTCGTTTCTCAAATCTACTGAGCTGCAACCCGGGGTTTTGTGAATCCCTTTCCTCTGCATCAGAGTTCTCACCTTCGCCACTTTCTCCCACATCGATGCTATGGCATAGATGTTTGCGAGCAGGACGTGATACCCGCCATCCTCGGGTTCCAGCTCGAACACTCTGTCAGCAGCCTTTTCTCCCAAATCCACGTTTCTGTGAATCCTGCAAGCTCCTAACATGGCGCCATAGACATTGATTCCTGGCTCAACAGGCATTGTCTGAATGAAGTCCCAAGCCTCCTCGAGTTGGCCTGCTCGGCCAAGAAGATCTACCATGGCTCCGTAGTGATCCATCGCCGGCTCTATGCCGTATCTCTCTTTCATGAGAGTGAAATAGCTGCGGCCTTCCTTTACAAGGCCTGAGTGGCTGCAAGCAGAGATGATGCACAAGAATGTTACATCATTTGGCGGTGTATCCCCTCTGCACATTTGATCAAACAACTGCACTGCCTCCTTCCCAAACCCGTGCGTCCCGTATCCATCTATCATCGCATTCCACGTCGTGACATGTCTCTCCCCCATCTCATCGAATAGCTTTCTTGCGGTATGAATAGCTCCACACTTGGCGTACATGTCGACCAGAGCAGTCACCACGAAAACATCGTTGTGCAAACATGCCCTCATGACCAGTCCATGGATCCATTTCGCCTGCCGCAACAATGAAAGCTCGGCTACAGCAGTGATGACGCTCACTAACGTGAACGAATCACGTTTCACGTTCTGTTCTTGCATTTGGCCAAAGAGACTAATGGCTTCCATTGTGAGACCATTTTGCGCATAGCCTAATATCATGGCATTCCAAGAAACAAGCGTCTTCCATTCAAGTTTGTCGAACAATGCAGCAGCTATGTCAACTCTTCTGCACTTGCAGTACATTGAAATCAAAGAGTTCATCACAGAGACATTAGAATCAAGTCCCAACTGCTTAACCAGCTCATGGATTGACTGACCGCGTTTGATGTCGCCTAAATTGGCGCACGCGTGTAGAGCTCCCATAACAGTGACATTACTGGGATTCAAGCCTTCATCTAGCATCTTTTGGAACAGACTCAGAGCCTCCTCTGAATCCCCATTTTGAGCATAACCATCTATCATGGAGTTCCACGACACAACTGTTTTCGAACTCATTGAATCGAAGATCAGTCGAGCAGTCCCAATCGGCCCACATTTTGCATACATGTCCAACAAGGCAGTAGCAACATTCACATACGACTCTAACCCGTGTCTTAAAACATAGGCGTGAAGTGATCTTCCAATCCTCAAATTCCCAAGATCAGCAATGGCCGGCAAAATGGAGACTACAGTAACCAAATCAGGTCTATGCTTTTCTCTTTGCATCATCACTACTAAATCAAACGCCCTTCTCGGCATCCCGTTCTGTGCAAAACCCGCAATCACGGTATTCCAACACACTAAATCCCTCACACGCATTCTGTCGAACATTTTGCACGCGTCATGAACCACTCCACATTTCGCGTATAAATTCATCAAACTAGTCATTGCGAACAAATTCTCCGACAACCCGTTCAACACCAACTGCGCGTGAATCTCCCTGCCGCTTCTAACATCAAAATTATCCGCGCAGGCTTTCAATAAATACGAGAAATTATACACCACCGGCTCGACTCCGTCGTGCCTCATTCGGACAAAGAACTTCAAAGCGCTGTCGAAACTGGATTGTTGTATGTACCCTTTCAGGAGGGTGTGATAGAGAGGGTCGACCTTCAATTCGATGGGCTCGAACACTTTCACGGCATCGCTGAGGCTCCCGAATTTACAGAACAGACTGACGAGCTTGGTTTGGAAGAGGTGCTCGTTGTAGAGGCCGTTTTTTATGATGAGTGGGAGGAATTGGTGGAGTTCTTTCATGGAAGAGCATAGCTCTAATAGAATTGCTGCAGGGTGTTTGTATACATGTGGAGGGATGTAGACTCTAGGTGAAATGAATGGAGGCGCCGCAACTATTGGTGGCGGCGCTGCCTGCGGCAGTATAATCGAGCTCATGGGTTTTGGCCGGCGATACCGTTGCTCTGAGCCCAGGAGGGATATACCGGTGATGCGAGCGTTTCCGTTGAGATATTTTAATTAATTTCGTATATAATTTTTATATGAAAACACATCCTCTCAATCTCTCATACTTCACTACTTCATTGTAGAAATTATTAAATTTATTTCTTCTAAGAAAAATGAATTATTAGTTTTATTTAATAAATTTTATAATTTTAATTTAATGTAATTCATATTAGTTTTTGTGAATTCAATCATAGAATTCATCTTCTTCAGTTAAAGTATATAATAATCTTTAGTATTAATTTTTCAGTTTTATATAATACTAGATTTACGCCCGCGCGTTGCGCGAATAAATATTGTTCAAAATAATATACAAATAATCTTATTCATAATATTATGGTGAATAATATTATTCATTTTATTGAATAATAACTTATGTTTGTATTGTATATAAATTATCAAATAAACAATTATCATGTTTCAGTAAAGATATTATAGTGTAGTTTGTTTAAAATAATACTAATTAGATACTATATAAATGTATGAAAATAAATTTTAAATTTGATAATATCTATTCATTTTTTTGATTTTTTTTTTAAATTTTAACATGTATACATTTTAAAACATATATAGATTGATATATTTCAATCATCAACTAATAATTGTAAAAATATTATTACTTTATTTAATATTTTTTTAATTTAAATTTGTACACATTTCTCAATAATTTTGAAGGAAAAATCCTGAAACTCCTTTAGTATATTATATAGATATAGATTAAATATTAAATTTGATTAATTCATAATAATTTATATTATCTTGAAATTGATTTTTATTCATAAACATTAATTAGAATACATTGTAATCTTGTTTTCGTTGCCGGAGGGTGGGGGCATTGTTCTCGCAGCTAGCACATGTTCAGAGTTCTTCTCGTTGTTGTTCGCAGTAGGGGAGTTCATGGTTTGACTGAAACCGGTCAAATCGACCAAACCAGATTAATTTGGTCGATTTGGTCGGTTTGAAATTTTATTTTCAAACTGGCGGTTTGAAAATTTTGAAATCAATTAAATTTGGTTTGGTTACGGTTTGGAGATTCAAACCGACCGTATCGGCCGGACCGACCGTATATATATATTATAATTAATTAATATAATTTGTAGTTCATTTGTTAAGTTTCTACTTTTTCATATAAGTAACCCATGTTTAAATTTCTTGACCAACCTACTCTAGTTTTAGTTTTAGTTTTTATTTTATCAAAAATCAACTAATAAGTATTAACATTAAATATTATTATTTTATATAATTTCTTTAAGATAAATTAAGTATGAGCATTATTATTATAGTTTTACACGTCTGTTTTGATTTTACATTAAATTATAAATATAAGATTTTTAAAATTAAAATTACATTATTATAAGTAGTAACAAATAATAGAAATCAATTAATTTGTATTTAGGCTCTAGTTTTCTACAAATTATAGTAAATTATTGAAAGTCGAAACATATTTCATTTCAAACCGTTAAACCGGCCGGACCAAACCGCTTTTATATGGTTTGGCCGATTTGGTTTTGAAAAATTATTTGGTCGGTTTGGTTTGGAAAATTTTCAAACCATGCTTATTGGTTTGACCGAGATTTTTCTTCCAAACCGGACCGCGAACACCCCTAGTCCGCAGTATGCGCCTCACAGTTGCATTGTTCTTCTTATCGTTGTTATTAGGGCTTGTAGGCCGGCATGGAGTGTATTGGAATAGTCTCAATATCTAGCTCAAAAAGTAGTTCGCTAGTGGGTCTATGAGACTAGGTCGATTGTAGGTCGACGAAAATGGATCGAGCCGTGTAGATCGAGTAACTCAAGGAGCTGACCGAGTTAATTAGATATGGAAAAGATGTGATGCATATCTTGTTTTCTCGTTGGACAAGATTTATCTTTATCGGTATAGGATTTGTATATGAATAAGTCTATTTGAGATAGATTTAGATATAGATATATCTTAACATATCTAGATTTATATTCATTATGTATCTAGGAATATCTCCCTATAAAAACCCCTGCTCCCCACCAATTGTAATTGTCCATTATTGTCTATGGCAAACACTCAGATGAGACGGTCTCACTATTTTTATTGTGAGACGAATTTAATGATGTATTTTAATTCATTGAAATGATATATTTCTTTATTACAAACTATGTATTTCTTTGTTGCAAATAATGTAATTTTTTCTACAGTTAAAAAATTAATTTATTAAAAAATAAAATGATGTATTTATCTTATTGAAATGATGTATTAAGGTCCGTCTCACAATAAAAATGATGAGATCGTCTCTCAGGAGACTAACTCATTGTCTATTACTTTGCATTACCTTCACCATAATAATATCATCACCGAGGAGGCTTGAAGAGTGGACGTAGAGCTTTCGCTCGAACCACTATAATTCTTTATGTCATTTAATTTCTGTTAGTTATTTGTGTTTGCAATCGCTTCAATTCACAACAAATTGGTGCGGTGAACATGGAGGAAGGACTGCTATGAGTTCAACCAAGTTCAAGGTGGAGCGCTTCACGGGATCAAATGATTTCGGTTTGCGAAAGTTGAAGATGCAAGTGTTGTTCGTACAACAAGGCTTGGACAGAGCCTTGAAGGGAGAGGTTGGGTTACCCAACATGATGACGGAGCAACAAAAGAAAGATACACTGGTGAAGGCGCACAGTGCGCTGATACTTAGTCTCGGAGATACAGTGTTGAGGAAGGTGTCGAAGGAGAAGACGACAGCGGAAGTATGGACCAAACTTGAGTCTTATACATGAAGAAGTCTATGGTGAATCGGCTCTATCTTAAATAATCGTTGTACTAGTTTAAGATGCAAGAGGGAAAATCGATCAACGAGCACCTCGACGAGTTCAATAAGTTGATCCTCGATCTGACAAATATCGATGTGGCGATAGGTGATGAGGATCAGGCATTGATGTTGTTGAGTGCGCTGCCAAAGAGTTATTCGAACTTCAAGGAAGCCTTATGTATGAAAGAGAGTCATTGACCATGGATGAGGTTCAGTCTGCTCTAAGTTGGAAGGAACTGAATGAGAAGAACGAGGAGGGGGAGAACTCTCATGGAGAAGGCCTGGTGGCTTGAGGAAGACCGGAGATGAAGAACTCCAACAGGGGAAGTTTGAGATCGAGGTCGAGGCCAAATCCAAAGGCAAAGTCGAAGGTCATGTGCTTTCTCTGCCAAAAGGAGGGACATATCAAAAGAGATAGTCCAGAGAGACAGACGAAGCACGAGCAGAAGCAACCGGCAGATATAGTTGTTGCTGAGCAGGAATATGACTCTGGCGAGGCATTGGTGATTTCGAATGAGCGCTCGGAGAGGGAATGAATATTGGATTCAGGTTGTACATTCCACATGACACCAAATAAGTTATGACTCAAAGAGTTCGAGAAGCAGGAGAACTCGAGTGTTCTTCTGGGTAACAATAAACCATGCAAGGTGGTTGGAATGAGTTTGGTGAGGATTAAGATGCACAATAATACAGAAAGAGTACTTCGAGGAGTAAGGTATGTTCCAGAGCTTAAGAGAAACTTGATCTCTTTGGGGATGCTTGACGAACTGGGTTACACGATCAAGATGGAAGCTGAGACCTTGAAGGTTTGCAAAGGATCCCCGGTCTTGATGAAGGGAGCTCGAAGGAATGGTATTTACACTTTTATTGGGAGCACGGTGATCTGAGTGGCTTCGATAGTGAAGATTGATAAGTCCTATGGCACAGACGACTCGGTCACGTTAGTGAGAGGGGGCTACAAGAGTTATCGAAGCAAGATTTGTTGCTTGGGGACAATATCAGAGAGTTGGATTTCCGTGAGAATTGCATCTATGGAAAATCTCAACAGGTTTAGTTCGGAGTAGGTCAACAGAGAGCTCGAGGAACTCTGGACTACATCCACTTAGATCTATGGGGACCTTCATGGGTCAGTTCGAATGGAGGAGCGATGCACTTCATGAGCCTCATTTATGATCACTCAATGAAGGTGTGGGTCTACATCTATAAGAATACGAGTAATGCTTTAGCGATCTTTAAGAAGTGAAAAGTGCTGATAAAAAATCGGACTGAAAGGAAGGTAAAGAGGCTACGAACTAACAATGGGCTTGAGTATTGCTCGAAGGAGTTTGAGAGGTACTATTCGGAGCAGGGTGTTGCAAGGCACAAGACAGTGGCTTGAACACCTCAACAAAACGGTATTGGCAGAGAGGTACAATCGGACGTTGTTGGAAAGAACGAGGTGCATACTGTTCAGTGCGAAGTTACCCAAGTCATTCTGGGCAGAAGCAGTGACTACTGCAACTTATTTGATCAACTGGTGCCCCTCGACTGTACTAGGTTTCAAGACACCGGAAGAAATATGGTCTGGTCATCCTCCGAATTTCAGCAACCTTAGAGCTTTTGGTTGCATGACTTATGCAAATATCATAGAACATAAGCTTGGGAGGAGGGCATTAGAATACATATTTATTGGGTACCCAGAAGGAGTGGAAGGGTACAAGTTATGGTGTCTCGAGCCGAGAAAAATAGACCAGTTGCTGAGATTGAGGTGGAGCTGACCAGTGGGTCGAAGAATGCACCTCAGGTGGATGGTGAGATCAAAGTGGTTTGAGTGTCAGGTGCGCTTCAAGATTATAATGTCACGAGAGATAGGGAACAAAGTCATATTAAACCTCCCATTCGATTCGGATATGCTGATGTGGTAGCATATGCCATCGTTATGGCGGAAGAGATAGAGCTAGATAATACTGGCCGAAGAGATATACTGAGGCCATAAGTTGTAAGGAGAGGTTCAAATGGCTCGATGCCATGAAGGAGGAGATGGATTCCTTGAAGAATAATAACACCTGGGAGCTAATGGATAAGCCGAGGGAGAAGCAATCGATAGTTGTCTATAAGTGGATCTTCAAGAAGAATCAGAAGGCTTATGGGGTAAGATTGAAGGCTAGGTTTGTTACTCATGGCTTCACATAACGGGAAGGTGTGGACTATGGCAAGGTGTTTGCGCCGGTGGTGAAACAAAGGTTGATCAGGTTGATCTTGTCGTTAGTTGCTCTGTATGACATGGAGTTAGAGCAGGTAGATGTGAAGACCGCATTTCTGTATGGAGAGCTGGAAGAAAGGATCCTTATGACGCGACCCGAGGATTTTGAGGAAACTGGTAGAGGAGAGAAGGTGTGTCTTCTGAAGAAGTCATTGTATGGACTGAAGTAGTCTCCGAGGCAGTGGAATAAGCGGTTCGACAAGTTTATTGTTCAACATGCTTTGTTCGATGCAAACACGATCCATGTGTATATTTTCGATGTGAAGATATGAGGACTCAAATTTATCTACTGATGTATATACATGATATGCTGATAGCGAGTCGAGATAAGCAAGGAATATCCGAACTGAAGGAAGTTCTGAGTCAGGAGTTCGATATGAAGGATCTCGTTTGTGCTCAATTTTGGAACTGAGTCTACAAAAGACAACGTGAATTATCTTTTATTATTTCAGTTGTTTGAATCGTGCTTAGGGTATAAAAAATAAATCAGATTGAATAAATCAGACAAACCCTCTGCATGCTCCTAAGTCCTAGTATTTAATTGCGAAGGATAAATTTACGGAATACCTGAACTCCAGCTTCTGAATTGCATATCTGAATCAACGATAGAGGATTCCGAATATAGGGATCTTGATCAATGCTATTGTGCTCCAACAGATCTGATCTAATCTGTTCCCTTGCTCCTCAGAAATCTGATGAGGATATGCTACCGAGTTGGATCAAAACCGGAGAATTCAATCAGCCTCTCCTTATGACCTAGTCGCGCCCTTTCTCTCTTTCCCTCAATATTCTCTGTTGAATATTAATTCTACAGTTGTGTGGTATTAAGGTTTGGAAACCCTAATACTAATAGGCTTTGAGCAATTTGTGGCCCAGACTAGAGATCAAATGCAAATAATAAAGTGGGCCCTCCTTATTAATTAATTACATGTCAAACTCAGAACATAATTAATTAATAAGACATTAATTTGCTTTCACCAAGGAAATCAATCCTGACTCACCCCTTTATTACCACGTTATTTAGAACGGGTTGAATTAAACTTGAATGATCCATATATTTAAGGTTTCAGACATTTATTAATTAATTTGGCTTATGACAATCAACCACAATTAATTAATCTCTTCTTTCATGAGTAGTACCACTTACTCATTTTCATTTATGCCTGAATTAAATAATTGGACCTGGAGGGTTTAGCATAACGAACCTTGTGAGCTCCTCAAGGAATTTACTCATCCTAAAACGGATATGATTACTTACATGTCCGGCCTAAGCAGGCCACACACAAACCGCCACACCCAAGATGCAGGTATAAGAGTACATGTAAGACTCGCCACCATACTCAGTCAAAGTGTAGTCAACTTGTGCATGCCCCTTATCCTTCCCTTAGATTTAAGATCATAGCAAGTATCTAGAGATCTGGCTTATCCATATGTTAATGAGAAAGACACGTCTTACTGTTGATCCCATCAATACATAAAAATGTACCGACACATCAAGTAGCTAGGATAAGCTCACTTATAAACTGATGTGTCACAATCTAAACTGACAGCCTAGCTAGGGACTGTTAGGTATTACTGTTGTAATCCCACCTTAATTTGATGTGTCAAAACTATATACCAAAGTCTAGGCTTTAGAGTATTACCTCATGTAATCCTTGTATAGGATAATCAAGTTGTAATAGTCTAGGAAGAATGACATTATCAAAACTATGGAACAGTTTTGAAGAAGACATCATTCTGAAGAGATAACTGTCGAGCATACAAGACAAAGACAAGCAGAGCAGATCAAAGTCACAAAAACTGCGCAGATAGTTTTTCCTGCCGAAGTCTGGATACTCAAACAAACTGTTGAGAGGCGCTTACAGTTTCAGGTCAAGACAGTTTCGCGTCTAAGAATGCGTACGAGGCAAGTGTCGAGCAGTTGAGGAGGTTAATAAGAAAAGACAGACACTACTCAGTTGCGACTGGTGTACAACGTTGTTTGAACGTCTGACACATCAAGTACAAGCTGCTTTGAAAAGCAAGTCGATGCAGCAGAGATATCAGAGAGGAAAGCGACTTTTGACAGAGAAGAATGGACTACGATTGGACATTCTTCTCTATGTCTCTACCGGCTATTTTCTAGGTCTCCACCTATAAATAGCAGGAAATACAGAGACATAAAAACCTTTGCAAAAATCTTGTGCCGAACCTCTGAACAATCTCGCACATTTGAATCTCCGACACACCAGCCTCTCTACAGAAGTTAAAGCTCAGGGCATTAAACACTTTCAAGAGAGAAGACATTAATATCGTGGTTCATTTATTGAACACGAAGCATTCACTGCTTATAGAATCTTTGGAGATTCACCGACTTAATCTTTGGGTACACGAGGATTAAGTCAGCCGACTTAATCTACCTCTTTGGTGTTCTTATTCTTCGAGTAAGAACATAGCAGCCTACTCTTGCAAAGGAAGAGTAGGTTATTACGGGCAACTACCAAACTGTGAAAGTTCTGGGAAGAACTCAACCATCCAACTTACCGAAGGAGGAAAAGGGAGGTTTGTCCTCAGTCCAACTTCGAGCCGGTCTACAGAGAAGACGCAAAGCCTTCGACAGACTGAAGAAGGAGTGAAGTACAGCTGCCTGGGCGAGTGATCCTTTATGTTGTGGATGGAGGTTTCTACGACAACTGGCTATAGATCGTGAGGAGTGTATTTTCATTGCTTAGTGAATTACCGGATCATATATCCGAAGAGTGGACGTAGGACTTAAGGCTCCGAACCACTATAAATATCCTGTGCTGTTCACAGTTTTATTTACTTACGCACTTTACAGTTTTCTAGCATATCTTGAAACCATCAACACTTGTCTCGTAAGTGTTGAAGTGTATAAACTGTTAACTGCTCATAACTGCAAAACTGTTAACATAATCTGCTGGCTAACTTGAACTGTATTTCTAAAACTGCTAAGTAAAAACTGTGTCGATAGTTAGCTGAAATGCCTAAGTTAGAGTGCATTTATCAGATTTAATACTTCCGCTGCACATTATACGTACTCTGATCTGGGACCAACAAGTGGTATCAGAGTCAGGTTGGTCTTTCTTGACTGTCCTGTTTCGAGTCACTTGAGACCGGATCCGTGCTTCTTTACACTCTAACTGTTTGTTTAAGTGTGATTAACGAGCAGATAAAGTTCAGATAATGATGAGCTATCCAAGTCTTCCTAAATACAACCCAGAGAAGCTTGAAGTATGGAAGAAGAGGTGTCTCATTCAGTTGAGAGCTCAACATCCAGAGATGGATGAGGTTCTAATGAATGGACCTCTAAAAATCCAGATGCCAAAAGTCGTCCTCGCCGCAGGAGATGCTCCAGGAGGCATAGAAATGATAAATAAACTGTTGGGAAAATATTCCTGAATTACCCTTAGGAGCACAATGTAAAAGGTTTTGTTGGATCAAACCTTAGTAGAAGGTCGATCATTGCTGAACCTTAGCATAGCTTAGCAAC
>JAPKLW010000377.1:333272-354313 GCA_026898455.1 Plectranthus barbatus | reverse complement strand
GCACAAAGGTTTCCAAATAGAGACAAAAACCCAGAGAGCAGTTCAGTGGAAAGGCATAATACCGAGATATCTAAAAGCCTTTTAACATCTTGAGTGTTCCACCACACATCTGACACTCATCTGAGGAATTCTTGAAGGATTCAAGAATCTTCAATCATTGGGATCACTTTCGTCATAGAAAGTATCCAGCAGGCAGTTTCTCGAGAAGAAATTGATTAACACGGGCACTAAAGCCAAAAACAAAGGATAGTTCAGAAGAATCTGTAAAATCTTCCTCACGTGGTAAAAGCAAGTTTTACGAAGGTGCGCCTTTGACTCAGCTGGAGCCACACCAGAAAGGTTCGGAGTATCAGAAGATAGCCGTGGAGCAGACAGACCAGACGGCGGCTGATTGCTTTACAGGGAAGGCAACTCTTTGTACACCGTATACTTTCTTAGTGAAACTCTTAGCGATTCGGCTAAGGTGTGGACGTAGATCATTTGATCGAACCACTATAAATCTTGTGTTCTGTTGTTGGTAACTGTTTTATTGCTTATGAACGACAATAACGTAACCTAGAAACTAGAGTTACTAGAATATAACTGCAAGAAGTAACTTAAGCAAACCGGATTAATAACTTCGAATCAAGAATACCTCATTTACAAGTAAACGCTAATTCTATTCCGCTGCACCTCGTGCGTATATCTTACTGTTACTACGACGACTCTGATCTTGGGGACCAACATAAACCTATGGAGGATTAGACACATGAGGACAGGAAACGCCACCAGGTTGATCATATTGCCCAGGAAATGATTATACAATCCCTTCCAAATTCTCTCATGGATGCAGCCGTGGAGCACAGCACAGCCAAAGAACTCTGGGACTGGATCAGCGACCTCACATAAGAAACAGAGGCGATGAAGCGCAACAAGAAGCAGGTTGTTGTGGAAAAATACGAATCTTTCCAGATGCTACCTGGTGAAATAATAAAGTCGATGGAAGCAAGGTTCAATACCATCGTCAACGAGATGAAAAGTCTTGGTAAAGATGAAGATGTGACCGATATGAATGCTAAAGTTCTATCAAGACTGTCAAAGGAGGATTGGTTTGTTAAAAACACCAGGTTAAAGGCCATGGATCTCTCCAAAATGACCACCAAAGACTTGTTTGCCGAACTTCAAGCCCATGAATGGGACATCCAGATGGCGAACAGGAATGAAGCTGCTCGAATACCAAATTCAGCAGCTGATGGTGATGCAGCCTTCTTTGTAAAGAGAGATTTTCAAAGGCGCTCAAAAAGGCCAGTTTACTTCGAGAAAACTGCCTATGAATCACCAGCAAAGGACGCCTCCAACGCAATTCAGAAGACATAAACTGAACTGTCAGTTGCCAAACTGGAGGAATAGTTGAGGAACCTGACCACACTCCTCGAGAAGGCAAAAGGAAAAGAGAAGGAAGCTCAGTCCAGTGAGCAAAGGTTCATCAAGAGAGAGCCACGTACATGCTACGAGTGCAACTCTCCTGACCACTTGAAGTATGAATGTCCTCAAGTCTCTCAGGAGGAGAGAGACAGACTGAAGAAGATGTTCGAGAGGAGATCATCCAAAGCTGTCGCCCAAGCGATGCTCATAAGAACTGAAGTGCCAGACGTGCCAAACCATGACGATGGCTACTACACGTTTGAAGATGAGAAGGATGAGGAAGCATTTCTTGCTTTCATGGCAGCCATTGATGGAGATGTTACTGAAGAAGAAGAAAGCGCTTCAAACCGCGAAATCCTGGTAACAACAAATCTCCCCTCAACTAGTGTATCCTTATGCTTTGATATAAATTCTGAAACATGTCACTCAAGTACAGAGGATATCTCACTTGAGAAAATTATTAAAGAATTCGAAAAATTTCATGAAATTAAGGACACACTAATTAGTGAAAATGCGTCATTGAAATCGGAAATTTCAGTTTTGACAAATGAAGTCGAAAGAACTAGGTCACTTAGTGAGGATTTAAATTATTTAAGAGAAGAACACGTTAAATTGTTTAAAATTTTTCAAAATGTGTCACAGGAACATGATTCTTTAAAGAAACTTGAGCTTGATGAATGTAATTGTTCTTTTAAAAGAAGCTCGAAAATATTGAGTGAGATTCTGAGTGTTCAAAGACCTCCATCCGATAAATTCGGACTTGGATTCATGGAATACCATAATAAAGAGGAAGTCTTTAGCAATCATAATCCCACCTTAGGAACTGAGGATACTCATTTAGGCTTTGTCAAAGCGAGACTCAGTTCAGGTACTCTATTGGAAAAGGGAAAGGTAACCTCCAAGAAGCCAATAAATCAAAATGTCAAGATCAAATCCTGGTCAAAAATTGAACTGGCATCTCAACAGATAAGTGGCCTCGGCATAATCCATAGATATGAACTGGTTCGACTCCTGATTATTGAAGGATAACCTTCATTTCACCTCATAGATTATTGGTTTCATTTTCTGAGGACCAATCCAATTCTAGGATTGTGCCTACGTCATGCATATCCATAATGTTCAACTCAAACATCATCACCCGATGGGCGTTCAACATACTCCGAGGTTCGAGCACACCAAGATAATAGTAGTCATCTACCTTAAGGCGATACTACCCTTGGGCGATTGCTTTCTCTATTGGCGGTCCTCTATAGGGTTGCAAGGTAGTGACTGCCTGTCCTGCTAGCCCTCCCTTGCGGTTCTTGCATATTTTGCCTCGGCTAGTGCTTTCCCATGATTGCTTTCAACTATCGATTGGCAAGCCTCAATAGTTTGTGTGTTTCCGCTTCCAACTTATTGTATTGGAAATACTAGTGAGCATAATGTATCATCTTTCTACACATAAAGTGCTTGAGCTCTGGTGGAGGTCACCTCCCAAAATACTTCCCCTCGTATCTATTACAATGCAAGGGTACTATTCTTCGGTGTTCGATTTTGGGCACAATTAGTGCCTCCTTACTTCTGTAGGGTGATCATCGTCCCGTAAGAAAAGATCGTAGCTACCTTCTTCATCGTGCCTCTTTTAGTTGCCAAAGACCTTGGCAGACAGGTCGGTGGTTACCTTTCACTTCTTTGTTCGCGCTGAGGCAATGATTTTGGCTCTTGGGTAGCCAGAACAGATACCTTCTTCCTCGTCATTGCCGCCTATACGTCCAAAATTATTCTTAAGGATTTTTGGTAATTCATCTCAACAAAAGTAGACAAATGGGCTCAAATTTACTTCTCTTAGCCTGTCGTGGAATTTCTCCACTAACTCGGTGGATGTAATCACCTGTTAGGAGCATATTTGATCAGCTCACAAGATTTCTGATCTTAGCCATTGATGCTTATCTTCCTTGATATAGTAGGACAATCTCAATTTCTCTTTCTTTGCTGTACTGGTTTGTTTCGTACTTCTTGAATAGTGCTGCTTCAAATTTTTCTTAGGTGAGCCAATGACACTCTTCTAGTAACAGTGACTTCTTGTAGGATTCCCACCTACGATCAGCTTGTCTAACAAGTCGGTATGTCACATAGTTGTTCTTGTACTTCTGAGCACTACATGTGCTCGAAAACCTTTCCAGAATAGAAACTTAACCCTCGGCTTCAGCGGGGTTCTTTGTGCCATTAAGGTTGGCAGTTTTTTATCAAAATATCACAATTAACTAAAAGGGTTGTGGGGAAGTACTGGTGTCTCAAAGACAATATTTAAATTTCCCGCATAGATGTGCCTTCACCGTCTGGGGTAGCATCGTGAACTGAAATAGCCTCGTGCCACTGACTAGGCTTGGCCTCTTCTCTATCATCGATCTCCTCATACATCTCTCAGTGTTTAGAAAATAAGCCAAAACTCGCATATCAAGTTGTTCCACAACTAGTTGTTATCGAGTTAAGGATTTTTGGCACTTTAATGACTTATGCTTTCACGTATTCATCACGAAGCGTCTGTTTGGTGTGCATCACACACTTGCAAAATCTCCATCGATAGAGTCCTTCGCGAGGAATTTGGTGATCCGATTGGCATAACATAACAAATCATGCTACTGGTATGGACCGTGCCGAAACATTTCTTAGCAACCAGTGCACCTGCCTCTCCAAGGATTTAACCGTGCAGTTTCATCATGCTAACCGGATTTAGTTTCTCTGTGACACTATTCCCACAAACTAGCATACTCATACTTAAACAATCGGGGTTCATAAACCCAAGCAGACTCAATTCTAATCATCTGAAGTTGGTGATTTCGCACTATCATTCAATCAGGGTGCTCGCAGGTACTCCTAATCATCAACCACCAGCGAAAGTAAACATACTGACATCGCGAAAGTATTAATATCCTCTCACAGGATAATGCAGGTAACAAGTGGGAGGCAACACTTCATCACAATCCCTCAAATCCTAAGATTTGTCCCTAGCATGTGGAAGTTTTCCTCAAACTATGCTCATATCCAAATTTGCGTCTCGTTGCCACTGTGGTTCTCCGACGCACTGCATTTAGGATCCAAACGACTCCTTCACATAAGGCATACACGTAAAACATCTCTTCAGGTGAGTTCTTTTTTGGCATTTTCACGAACTGACATATATTTCTCGTTCATGTCGTTAACTTACAAGTGCCTTTAAGCAACGGCAGGGTTTGGATACGAACACTTATTCTGCAGTGGTTCTCAATCCTTTAGGTTTTCTTGAACCAGATTGGAAATTTGATCTAAAACGTATTCTCTTGGGATACACCTAGCTCAATAATATCTGCAGTTTGTTCCTTTTCACACGATTATAAAAACTGAGTTATATCGACACATTCCTAGCTCCATTTCACATTCCCACTCGATCAGGTGCGATGGAATTTGCGACAATCGCGAGCTTGACCATCTTTTATGCTTGTCTAGTAGGAATTCTACTAAGTAGACAAAGAACACAATTAGTTTGCTTATGCTCTCGTGAATGGAGCATGCCACGTCATAGCAATTATAAGTTCTCGTCAAGTAATGCTTTGCATTATCACTTCACAGGGTCATGATCGTTTCAAGTGTAGGGTTTTCCCGTGAACCGAATCACCAAAACCAATTTGAACCGGATCGATTTATGGATATTGTGCACAATTAAATACATGATAAACCCTAGCATGCTCGTATGAATTTAATACTCAGATTTGTGGATTGAGGGATTACCGTAATTCCGTAGTCTCTGTACCGATATTTTGCGTTTGAATTTCCAACTTTAATTCAACCACGCAGTCCGATGCGGAAACAGAAATTAGAACCTTAATTTCTTAGATAAAATTCGAAAAACAAAAGGGAAAGAAAGAAGTTTGTTGTTCTCCAGATTAGATCTTCAGATCTGTATCCCGGTGCGTTCAGATCTGCTACTGGTGAGGATTCCATAGATCTGTGCTTTGAGCAGGACCAGAATTCGAAAATTCTCCTCCTTTCTCCTCCAGAAAAATGGCGCCCCCACCTCTCTCTCTCTAGGTTTAGGGTTTTTCAACCGTGTTACAACTTATGAGAGAGAGCTGTCTATTTATAGACCTAGGGTTGTAAACCCTAGTGGGCTTCTGGGCTCAATTCAGCACACTTTTCTTGGGCCAGACCTGAGACCTAATGCAAATAATAAAGTGGGCCTATAAATTAATTAATTCCCATGTCCACAACCCATGACACAATTAATTAATTAATCAATATTAGTACCGCCTGAGACTGGGTTTAGGTAACCATATCCGAGTAATAGGATGGGGACATTCCCTGAGGAGCTCAATAACATTCATCGTGCCAAAGTCCTTCAGGCTGATTAAGTTCAGGCACGAGTGATAAGGATTGAGTGGTACTACTCAGGAATTATAAGATATTAATTAATTGTAGTTAGAGCTTGTCAGAGGATCCAATTAATTAATGAATGCGGATATACGAGCAAGTTACTTAGGCTCTCCACCATGGCAAGTCAAAGCAACAGTCAACCCGTGCAAACCCCTGAACCTTCGTTAGGGTTTGGACTCAATCAATATAATGAGATCTTGTATTCGCTGATGTCAGACAGACGAATACATCTCACTGCGGTCCATCAATACACCACCTCTGCGTACCAGCATGTCAAGTAACCAAGACAGACTACTTATTCCAACAATGCAGCAGCCATCCGGATAGACGTATCCTCATACGCTGTCTCGACTGTGATCAGGTTTATGTCTCACTAGGTCAAGTGATCATACTTTCTTCTGCGATCTACAACACGCCGTATGATCGTCCTTATCGGTGAGACAAGAGGATACCATTGTTCATACATGTAAGATTGTTAATAGATAGGAGAAATAAACCGTTGTATACTCATTATAATAAATGCTTTCAGTATACAAAACCCATCAATCTCCTACTTATACTCAAAGCATAACTAAGCTATTACAGAGTATACAGTCTGTCTATCTAGCCTGCTATCTCTTTAACCACTGTCAGTGGTCGGCATCCACCTTAGACCCAGCTCACGAATATGTCTTTCGTAAACTTTCTGCGGCAAGCTCTTTGTAAATGGATCAGCAAGATTGTCAGCAGTGTCAATCTTCTTAATTTGCACATCGCCCCTCGATACGATTTCTCGTATGATATGGTACTTTCTCTCAATGTGTTTGCTTGCCCTGTGAGACCGCAGTTCCTTTGAGTTTGCCACTGTACCAGAGTTATCACAATAAATTCTGATGCTCCTGGGCTAACTTGGGATCATGCCCAACTCTAAAAGGTAGTTCCTGAGCCATACCCCCTCTTTCGAGGCGTCGGAGGCGGCGACATATTCCACCTCGATGGTGGAGTCAGCAATGCATTTCTGCTTTTAGCTCCTCCAAGATACAGCTCCACCTCCCAGGGTAAACACATATCCTGAGGTCGATTTCTTCTCATCCTGGTCCCCTTGGAAATCCGAGTCTGTATAACCCACAGGGCACAAATCCTCACTTTGATACACTAGGCAGTAATTCCTAGTTCTCTTCAAATACTTGAGGATGTGCTTTACAGCAGTAAAGTGCGTCTGTCCAGGGTTAGACTGATATCTTGCTACCATGCCAACGGCATAACAGATATCTGGTCTGGTACACAGCATCGCATACACGAGGCTACCCACCGCCGAAGCGTACGGTACAAGACTCATCTCATCTTTCTCCCGATGTGTCTGAGGACACTGCCCACTAGAAATATGAACGCCATGTCTAAAAGGTAGCAAGCCTTTTTTGGCGAGTTGCATGCTGAACCGGGCTATCATAGTATCCACATAGGATGCCTGGGATAAGCTCAACATTCTTCTCTTACGATCTCTTAACACCTTAATCCCAAGAATGTAGCCAACTTCTCCCAGATCCTTCATTTGGAACTGTTCGGATAACCAAGCCTTGATTTCCGACATCACTCCCTCGTTGTTTCCAAATAGGAGTATGTCATCAACGTATAGTGCAAGGAAGACCACGCTCCCACTGACACAAAGTCGGTAAACACAACTTTCGTTTTCCAACTGCGCAAATCTATAGGATCTAATTACATCGTTGAAACGTAAGTTCCACAACCTTGAAGCTTCCTTAAGTCCATACAAGGACTTCCTAAGCTTCCAGACAAGATGTTCTTTGCCCTTGCTTATGTAACCCTCGGGTTGCTGCATATAGATGTCCCTACCTTCTTCAAGGTAACCGTTTAGAAAAATGGTTTTGACATCCATCTGCCAGATCTAGAGGTCCATATGCGCAGCTATGGCAAGAAGTATCCGGATAGATTTGAGCAAGGCTACGGGTGAAAAAGTTTCGTCATAGTCAATGCCCTCTTTCTAACTATAACCCTTTGCCACTAGCCTGGCTTTAAAAGTCGTGATCTTTCCATCCGCCCCTTTCTTTCTCTTGTATACCCATTTGCACCCTATGGCCCTAAAGCCATCCGACAAATCAGTTTTCTGGTATAACTCCATAGCAATTATGGATTCAATTTCAGAATCCATGGCGACACGCCATTTGGCAACATCCTTGTCCTGCACTTCCTCTTCGTAAGTCAGTGGGTCAGAGTCCTCATGTCCGTCTTCCGGGCTCAAGTCTGAAGACTCACCCACAAACATGTACCTTTTCGGTTGGAAAATAACTCTCCCACTACGACGAGGCATCGGTGCCGTGTCAGTAGTAGGTGCAGTAACTTGTGGTTCTGCACCTTGCACTGAAGAACGTGTCTGTGATGCTGAACCTCTCAAAGGTGCACCCACATCTACACGTTCCCCTTCCCTTGGAATTGCATTCTCGTTCTCAATTTCTTGAAGAACGATATCACTCCTTGACTTGTGATTACTCACATACTCGTCCTCCAAGAATCTAGCGTTGGTGCTAACAACGACTCTCTGACTCTCAGGACAGTAAAAGTAACCACCTTTCGTTTGCCTGGGATACCCTATGAACAATATTAATTTTGACTTGCTTTCTAACTTATCAGGTTCCTTCGACAGTACGTGTGCCAGACAGCCCAATACTCTAAACTTGCACAAACTAGGTTTGCGACCATGGAGGAGCTCAGAAGGCGTCTTAGGAACTGATTTAGAAGGCACCACATTAAGCACGTAAGCTGTTGTCTCCAATGCGGAGCCCCAAAACGAAATTGGTAAGTTTGCATAACTCATCATTGATCTTACCATCTTTAGAAGATTCTTATTTCTTCTTTCAGCTACACCGTTTTGCTGGGGAGTACCAGGTGCAGTCCACTGGGATGTAATCCCGTTATCTGACAAATACTGCAGGAACTCGTTACCGAGGTATTCGCCACTGCGGTCAGATCGCAGTGACTTGATAGTTTTCCCGACCTTCTTTTCTACCTCAGCCTTGAACTCTTTGAATTTCTCAAAGCATTCAGACTTGTAGCGAAGCATGTAAAATTATCCGTACCTTGAGTAATCGTCAATATAAGTGACGAAGTACTCATACCCTCCACGAGCCTGCGTGGGCATCGGTCCACATAAGTCAGAATGTATCAATTCCAACACTTCCTCTGCTCGAGACTGACTAGCCTTGAAAGGCCTAGTTGACATCTTGCCCTCGATGCAGGATTCGCAGACTTGATAAGGTACAGCCCGGACTAGGTCCAATGTACCATCATCTGCAAGTCGCTGAATCCGCTTCAAGCTGATATGACCCAGTCTCAAGTGCCAGAGATATGTAAGATCCTCATCAGAAGAAGTAAGTTTTCTCTTTCTAGGATTATCAATTACGAATGAATTACATGCAATACTTGCGGACATGTTTGATCGAAGTAACATAAAGAGTATGAATTAACATCTCATAACGGATAACATTGTTATTACCAATGATAAAATAACAAATACCCATAAAAAGGGTGATAAAATTTGTCCTGCCGATAAACCACGGCCCACAAATAAAACTCTTAAACGTACTTAGTTTATCAAAACATAAAGAAAAGAAAACTCCATGAAGCTCCGTCATAAAACGTTGCCTTCATCCAGTTTGGTATCTTCTTGCCATCACTCACCAGCCTTGTTGGCACGGTCCTCTGCAAAGTACAACAGCATGATCAACAAGTCAGGGCTTACAGCTCTTGGAAGAGCAACGCCACACTCTAATCATGCTTCAGTTATACATGCAAATGGCATACCCTGTCTAGCCTTGTGGGCCTGACAATCTTTCATCCAATGTCCTTTCTTACCACACCTGAAAACACTTGTCCCTCAAAGTTTCCGCCATAGGCTTATTAACAATTCCCATGTCCTTCGCAGTTACCTTTCCAGCCTTCTTCTTAATCGCTCTTTTCGGCTCCATACCTTTCGATACAGTAGAGTGATTACCAGAAGTAGCTAAGGCAACCTTCTAAGGATTCATAACCAATTCTGCTGCCATCAAGTCATTGAGCAACTCGTTAAGAGTATACTCCTTCTTGTTCATGACAACAATCAGTCTGAAACTCTCAAAGGATTTGGGTAGAGAGTTCAGTATGATATCGACCTTCGCCTTAGCGTCGATACCTCCACTGTGCACAATTAGCTCATCCATGAGTGAGTCATGGAAACTACGCGCTCTCTCACTCGTTGTAATAGTCTACTTCCTCTTGCGAGGATTCCGTAGTGGGCACTTATAGGACAAAGTACTTGTAGAACGAACATGTGTTCTTTCGCAATCAGGATGCATACAAGGTTGCGTTTCCATTCCAGGAAGTTTGGACCAGTTAGAGGATTGAGAGCAAGTAAATGATCGACAGTAGACATAGACATATATGAAACAATAAAGAATCTTAAATAAGAACATACATGTAGAAATTCGAAAACAAATGCATTGAAAACCTTTTAATAAATCAAATACAAATGTTTTCCACTAATTGCCCAAGAGTTCCCACCGCAAGCTACACTCGTAGACGTTTACGATGTCACCCTCAACTAGAACTGCGGGTTTTAAGCCCCAATCCATTTAATTTCACTACCATGTCAGGATGTTTTTGACACTAGAAATTAATAATTAGTGAAAACCTTAGACCAAGCCATCTCTCAAGAACAGGGATGCAATTCTTGCATTATATTCTAAGATGCTTCTAAGCCATTAACCACAAATTTAACTCCGGCCAAAAGAGACTGTTTAGCATGGCACGTAACCATACCGCACAGCCTTTAAAGCTTTTGTTATCTATAATTTAAATCAATCCTAGAATACTTGTGAAAGAGATCTACGCAAGCTACACTCGTAGACGTTTACACAAAACCCTCCCACTATTCACATGATTTAAATTGTTTGTCTAGAAATCCCAACAACTGTACCCATGCACCTCTAGGAACTAGCAAGCTACACTCCTAGACATTTACTAGAACGAGAGATACACTTACAGGCTAGGACCGCTTTGTGGAGGTCTATTGATTTTAATTAAAAAATTTGCTTACTATTTTTCTTTTAAAAGGTTTCTTATATGCGCACACATAATTTCTTTGTTATTATATTTTCCAAATTTTTGCATGTAATTAAACAAGCCCAAAAATTCCCAAAATATAATCCAACAAAAGAAAGTAATCACATAAGCATGCTTGGAAAACTGTAAATAATAAAAGCGATAAATCATGCTTTTCCTATTATCTACACATGCTTAATTGCGCACATAATAAATCACATATCATACGAGGACAATTAAGGCAAACAAAAATTCCTCGTGGCCCCACAAAATAGGAAAAACAAATCCTATCTATTACAATTTGAATTTGAATCTATTTGAATAGAATACAAATCTTCTCAAATCTTCTAGGGCCTCCAAATCTTGATTCACAAAATCTTTTGGGATTTAGGCCTTTGTAATCTGATGATTTTCCCTAACCCTAATGCAAACCCTAGGGTTTACACAGGATTGCACAAACCACCAAAACACGACCCACCGCGACGGGACAACATCAGCCAACGACGACCACCGCCGCCGCCGCCCTGCATCGCCGCGCGCAAACCGTGCGCCGTGCCCGGCCGCTGCCCGCGCACGCCGCACGGCCGCGCGCCTGCCGCGTCGCCTGCTGTCGCCCTACGCCGGCCCTGCGTCGGCTCCGTCTTCGTTCTTCGTCCTCGACCCGTCCAAATAAATAATTTTGAAAAATAACAATTACAGAATCTATTCTATTACAATTTTTCAAAATCTACACTAATCACGGATTTTCTCGCGATTTTACAAAAATAATTCAGCTCTACACGGATAAACCACCGCGGGCTGAATTACACGGGTTGCCACGAGGAACAAAAACCAACATCCACAAAACAATAAATTCATACATGCATATCGAATTCAATTATGCACAACAGAGCCATAAATCAGAAACCTGGCTCTGATACCAATTGTAGAGTTTTCCCGTGAACCGAATCACCAAAACCAATTTGAACCAGATCGATTTATGGATATTGTGCACAATTAAATACATGATAAACCCTAGCATGCTCCTATGAATTTAATACTCAGATTTGTGGATTGAGGGATTACCGTAATTTCGTAGTCTCTATACTAATCTTTTGCGTTTGAATTTCCAACTTTAATTCAACCACGCAGTCCGATTTTATCTGCGGAAACAGAAATTAGAACCCTAATTTCTTAGATAAAATTCGAAAAACAAAAGGGAAAGAAAGAAGTTTGTTGTTCTCCAGATTAGATCTTCAGATCTGTATCGCGGTGCGTTCAGATCTGTTACTGATGAGGATTCCACAGATCTGTGCTTTGAGCAGGACCAGAATTCGAAAATTCTCCTCCTTTCTTCTCTAGAAAAATGACACCCCCTGTCTCTCTCTAGGTTTAGGGTTTTTCAACTGTGTTACAACTTATGAGAGAGAGTTGTCTATTTAAAGACCTAGGGTTGTAAACCCTAGTGGGCTTCTAGGCTCAATTCAGCACACTTTCCTTGGGCCAGACCTGTGACCTAATACAAATAATAAAGTGGGCCTATAAATTAATTAATTCCCATGTCCACATCCTAGGACACAATTAATTAATTAATATTAATTCTTTTTTTACCACAGAATTAATACTGACCTACCCCTTTATTACCACGTTATGAGAACGGGCTGCATTAATTGAGAATCCCCATATTTAAGGTTACCGGACATTCATTAATTAATCGGAGCCTTTGACAAGCTCTAACTACAATTAATTAATATCTTATAATAACTGAGTAGTACCACTCAATCTTTATCACTCGTGCCTGAACTTAATCATCCTGCAGGACTTTGGCACGATGAATGTTATTGAGCTCCTCAGGGAATGTCCCCATCCTATTACTCGGATATGGTTACCTAAACCCAGTCTCAGGCGGTACTACATTAATTGTCGTTGCCCAAGATGTGGATATACGAGCACGTTACTCAAGCTCTCCACCATGGCAAGTCAAAGCAACAGTCAACCCGTGCAAACCCCTGAACCTTCGTTAGGGTTTGGACTCAATCAATTTAACGAGATCTTGTATTCGCTGATGTCCGACAGACGAATACATCTCACTGCGGTCCATCAATACGCCACCTCTGTGTACCAGCATGTCAAGTAACCAAGACAGACTACTTATTCCGACAATGCCGCAGCCATCCGGACAGACGTATCCTCATACGCTGTCTCGGCTGTGATCAGGTTTATGTCTCACTAGGTCAAGTGATCATACTGTCTTCTGCGATCTACAACACGCCGTATGATCGTCCCTATCGGTGAAACAAGAGGATACCATTGTTCATACATGTAAGATTGTTAACAGATAGGAGAAATAAACCGTTGTATACAAAACCCATCATCAAGTACTTCACACTTGGTGCTACGCAAAGTAATTGCGCACCTATAAGCCGTAAAATTCATAATCAAGGTGACACATATTATTGATATAGTATGGTTTGATTGCATACTAATACTATCATCATAATTAGTGCATTTCATGCACGATTCATTCTTGCGCTCGTGAGTAGCGATCCGCACATTGTTCCTACTCATACTAGGCTCATATTACGAATCCACACTTGACTCCGATGATGCCGCTCTGATGCACAAACATAACTACTCTCAATGAGCTATAACAACTATGTCAGTCCTTCTAACCTAATCCACCTTATTCTAACATTCACAGGTTAAGCACGTACAATTTCCTTTACAGGGTTCAACAAGCTTTCAAACACTTACCAACCATACCCACAAGTTAAAAATATTTCAATCAATTGAACATATGAAATCACTTTTCATAAATCAATTTGAGAAAATCATCAAGTTGCATGAATTTTCCAACAGTGTCAAAGTCAAGCAATAAGGCAGCAAAGACATATGCAAAGAGATGTCAGTATGAGCTCAGGTCTAACACTAGACGGAACAATCAACAACAAGATAGGCTAACGAGAGGCATACTCAAGGTTAGACAAATCAAACAAGGTTAGCGGACATCAAGTTCTACGCTAACACATAACATAAATACAGAGCATTTAAAAATTTTCAATCATCATCATCATGATAATATATCAGTGAACAAAAACGTTCAAAATAGTTTATGATGATCATCAAAACATGCTTGACATTTGGAAATCGTTTTCAATCATGAAATCATGGAGTGTAAAAGGCCACTCAAACAGTTGGGTGCAACTTTCAAAATGTTACCTTGTGGGTTTCGCAGGATGGAATGGGGTGTAGGGCATGACAAGACTGTTATTTCCTAATAGACTTCTGAAACAAGAGAAGTCCTGGAAACCAGAGCCAAAAAAAGGCACAACCTGGCGCTCTAATACCACTTCTGTAACACCCCCTGCTCGCCTTCCCAAACTTAGGGGCGCGCTACAGTGAGCTGGGTGGTTTAAACAGCGGAAGACTTGAACACATAAGTAGAAATAATGGTTCACACCCAATGAGTTCAACAACGACACTTGAATAAACATAAGTTGTATCGAGGAATGCAACCTTGTATACAAAGAGCACAAATAAATGACAATATAAAGTAGTTTGGTTCTCATTTGTGATCACAATCAGGGAAGGAAATAAGAGCAGAGTTTCATGCAGCAGAGAATTACGCAGTGGAGATATGCATATGTAGATGCATATCTCAGGATCAAGGTTCTTGCTCCGTCAGTCATGCCCTCTACACCTCCGCATCGCTGCTGTTAACCTGTGCATTTTAAAAATAATACGAGGGGCTGAGTACCAAGGTACCCTGTGGAGACATGCCCGAAAACATACATTTATAATTATGAATACTATGCCACACAGATAACCCACGAGGCTTTGAGAAAACATTTGCCGTGTTTATCCAAAACATTTTATCACTGCATGAAGATTCACTCAAGTGAAATCAATATCTGTTTTACCGTTTTGTTACTTGAAGTTGGCATACTTCTAAGTCACGATGAACAATTGGGAATGGCTGAACCACTCGACCCACTATCATCATTTAGTACACTGGTCTCAGAACTCGCCGCATTGAGACCCCGATCAATTTAAGATACATCATGTGTCTCTCCTTATTTCTCCGAAGGTATCAATACTCCATTGAGTGACCAAGTTTGAGACAACGGAGGATCAATACCCTCAGGGTTTAAGAGTCTTGGCTCAGGATTCCTACAAATCCTGGTTCTGTCCACGTTAAACCAAATCTCCCTGGTCAACTACGGTTGACCAGAGGAACATATATGAAATCAAAACAGTTTGGCATAGACCATCAGTTTCAAACAAAAACATTTTCATGCTTTTAGAAAATTGAGCTCACAGCTCGAAAAGGCATTTTATTTTTACTGAAAATAGTCCCCACCTGGACAGCTTACAGATGTTTACGCATAAGTAAGAAAGTTCGTGTTTGAAAGCTCCCTTGTCACCCAGTGTTTCCTTCAATTGATAGCACAAGAAGATGCAACAAATTAGGTGGATTAAATAGTGGTGATAAATCAACGTCCTAGCTGATATTATCTGATACTTCAGGTTCTAAGATAGACTGACTCAACTACCTGACAAACATGAACCCCAACTACCCAACATGTACTATTCGCATCTCAAATATGTATCGGACTTATCCAACCCTTCTCTTCTCAGTCAAATAACTCATGGCTAGGAGATAATTCATTTCGGAGGTTGAAAGAGAATTTTAACAATCAAACATGAAACATTTCTTGCATGGATTAATATAGTCAAATCCCGACGTCCGAAATCAGTTTTAATCGCATATAATTGTGTATAATAAGGTTCAGAATCATTATAAATATTCATGCATCGAAAATAACTCGAATTTGATAAAAAAACGGAAGAGAAAATGCAAAATAAGGTTGGAGCCGCTGCCACGTTGATCGCCGCCGGCATCAACGGTCAACGCCGGCCATGTTGACTGACACCGACCAACGCCGGTGGCGTCGATCGATGCACAGACAGCAGCAACAACAGCTACACAGGCAGCACGAGTTCGTGCAACCACTACCAACTCCCCCGACTATTTTCGGCCATTCTGACTTCCCCCAATGCACCCCTGATCTCTAGAAACTATTAGGAACATGGTGGAATGCTAAGATCGATGATCTAAATGACTGGAATGAGAGAACTTGATGGGAAAGAAAGGTGAAAACCCTCACCTGTGCTCATCTCTCTCAGTGGCGGTTCTGGAAAATGAACGACAGTGGCGATGATCCATGGCTACCAAAAGGTTCCTAAAAACCCAAGGAACAAGAATATATAGCTCATGTACATATTCATCAACATTTGGTTGAAGTTTCGACGGAGGTTATGGAATCAGAAAAACTTACCAGTTGGGTCTGTAAATGGAGGAGTATCTTCCTCGATACACATTGGATCAGAGTGATTTTGGTGGCCGTGGAAACCTAGAAGCATGATCTTTGTTTGGTCTGTAGAAATTGGGGTCCGATTCTAGCTCGGTCCCTCTGAAAAATGCGCCTAAAGATGGAGACTCGAAGCAGATTTACAGAGTCGGTAGTTACCAACAGTCCCTGTAGATGCAAGCGTATCTCCCTCATTTCTCAACAAAATCGACTGAATTTGGATTCTATAGAAATCTTGAAGCAAGGGCTTCATTTGGTCTTTAGAAATCATCGGCTAAATCGCACTGTATTGGTGGGATAAATGCGGTGAAAACGGAGGCTGGAAGCTGGTGTGGTGTTGGGGTTGCGGGAGAAGAGTTGAGTGGAAGGCAGCAGCTGAATAATGATTTATCCCCCTTTTTTGCTCGTTTTTCAATCTTGCGCCGCACTTCACAAAAATTCAATCAATAAATTAAGAGTTATATGGAAGATAGGATAAGGTGACAAATGTCACCATCTAATTCACCAAATTCTGGATCCGATAAAAAGTGTAATAACTCCGTTAATCAACCCTTGTTGATTCTTAATTCGATATTCATTGTCCATTTTGTAAAATGGACATCCATAGAAATGTTCTGAATCACGAGTTCTACTCGTGGGTTTAATTCCACAATTTTTGGAATTTCTCCATTTTCGCCCCGAACTTAATAGTTTGAAAAATCATAAAATATTCTACGGGTATCGGAATCTCATTCCATTTGTTTCTAAAATTCTCATAAATCATTTTCAAGTATACCCTAGCTCGGTAAAATAAACGAAGCTCTCGGGTGCAAGTTGTCATTTTTAACGTACTCCAAATACGCTAGAATCTCCGATTCATCACGCACAAGTTTCTTTCTTAAAATTCACTTGTAGTGTTGCCTAGAATTTCTCAAAACATATTCATAGGCATTTTGTTTGCATGAAACAGACATGCATTCGACAACGGGTGTCAAACACTGAGTAACGAGAATTTAAAGGACTAAAATAATATAGTCCCTTTATTTAAATAATTAATTAAGCTAATTATCGCTTAATTAAAATCCAGGATATTCCAAAGGCACAATAATTCTCCAGAGTTTTCTGTCCAACATTAGCTAGCACCTTAGTTGGCCACGTGACTTGCCCCCTCAACGCCATCATTTCTTGAATTACAACCATTTGATTCGCATCTAGATCGAAGGGCTTTGGTGCGGCCCCCACTGAACTTTGCACCCTGGTGGTCTTTCGATCGATTCAATTAGTATAAGGCACAAATCGGTCGGATCTTCCAGCATTCGAATCTGGTCGGTTCGAGACCCGACCCTTATCCCTTCTTCCGAAATTTTCTTCCTCTATTTCATTTCTTATCTGCACTTCAGCCTTCACCATGATTTCAGAATAAGTCGAATAAGGATATTTTACCAACTTCCAAAACAAACTCGAGCCTTGGGTTAGTCCTTTTTTAAAAGTGAAAAGTTTCTACCAAATAGTTTGGTATCACAACTTTCACTTCATTAAATCGTTTTATGTACTACTGAAGCGATTAACCTTCCCTTTGTACAATTTGGTATAAGTCATCTGACCGCTTCGGTATTTTGCGATTACTCGAAAATTGAGTACAAAATTGCTTGTGGAGTTCTGCGAATGAGGTTATGCTTCCAACCTTCAGGTGCATGAACCATTGCATGGCTGCCCCCTCGAGGCACGCTCCAAAATTTCTACTCATACACGCCTCTCGAACCCCTTCAGGTATTAAAGTCATTTGCATTTTGAATTTGTACAAGGTTATGAACTCATTTGGGTTAGTCGTCCCATCGTAGGCTTTTATTGTGGGGATCGTGAACCTCTCTAGAATTTGTGCAACCACGATTCGCCGCTAAAAGGGAGAATCGTTGTAGTCCCCAATTATCATGGCCGTCGTTAGATTCACCAACCCCGGTACAACCGCCGGTATCTTAGTTACTTCTTCCAATCATGCCTCGAAGTTCCTCACCCTTTCATCTTTTTCTTCACCCTGTGGGTGTCGATTTGCTGAATGGTTCGTGTTCTCATAATAAGTTTCACGACGTTCATCATTGGTATCCTCCGGTTTGAATTGCTCTTGATACACTGCCAGTTGTTCTCTGAGCCTTTCTGCGTCCAGAGTTGCCCGCCGATTTTGTTCCCTCAACTGTTCTATTTCATCCTGCATTCGCCTCATACTTTCTTCAAATGCTTCTCTGTTCATTGCTGAGTTTCCCTCCTCCATTGTTTCATCCTCTCTTCTGATTTCAGATCTATCCGTCTCTTTTCCTTCTTTCAGTTCCCACAGATGGCGCCAATTGTTGTTGTTGTAATATAAGATCGTTGTATTGAAAGAGTACTTTAAGATAATGTTCTTTCTTTTCTTTTAGTTTTTCCGGAATGCAAAAAAAAAAATCCATAAGAGATTGTTTCATCTCTTATTTATAATGATAGTAAATCTTTTACGAGGAAGTTGCATACAATATGGTAGTAAATCACTAATTTTCTATACATAGGATAAATTTTGTCTAATCATCTTTTAAATCTTCAATCACGTGATCCTTGTTATTCAATGACTTGTTGCGCGACAGACTCCCGTGATCTTAGCCGGCATTGCGCAATCTAGAATTACTTTAGCGGCTCGAAAGTCTTCGAGCTGTTAGTGACTCGATCCGAACTCCTGATGTTACTCGCATCTGAACTGCTATTGTCTCGATCACGTGCTCTTGGTTAATATCTAGTACAACATATTTAATAAAGATTATTAATAAAAAATAAATATTCAATCACAAGCTGCCAAGTGGCAACATGTGGTTGGATAACCTAAATTCTTGCAGGATCAGCGGAGTGACTTAAGTCATGAAAATTGTGACTTTTTTTTTTTTTGTTAATTACAATTGTCTTTTGCTATAACTTTCCCCCAAAAGTCGTGAATGGGGTAGTCGGATTGGCTCACCGACTTCAAAGTGTTGAGAGACATGAATAAGTCATCCAATCATTTGCTGTTATTTGACAATATGTAATTGGATGGTTAAATTTTATACATAATAAAGTTTATACATTAATATTATGGATAATGAGTAATTATATATAATAATAAATTGCACCAAAATTTATAGTTTTTTCTTTTCTATAAATAGAGTCTAATATTGATAGGTTTCCGCATCAAAATTAAAACTCTCTATTCTACACACATTTCTTATCATTATATTGTAATTTACTACGAATCCAAATAAAAACTTTTATGTGAGCAATAATATATTTTTACTACAGTTGTAAATTTAAAATATAAATAATTTTTATATATTTCTTTTAAATATTTTAAAACTAATAAAAAAGCGATAATAAATATTGAAAAATAAAGTAAAAAGTAAATATGATTTAGGTAGGGGTGGCAATTTGTGCGGATCGATTTTTATCATGTCGATCCGTTATCAATCCGTTACAAAAAATCTAAATTCATATCCACATCCGATCTATTAAGCTCAAATTTATATTCGCATGAATTCGATCCGTATCCGTTAAGGACCCGATGAAAATTCAATCTGATTGATCCGATATGTATCCGATCCAATAAGAATCCAATCCGATTGATACAATAAAAATTTGTTTCAATAAAAACAATAATATTTTAATTAAAATGTGATAAAGTAATATAAAATATTCATATTTAGTTGTTCTAGTATTCTGGTAGATAAATAAATAAAATTGCAACTTCGTTTGAAATTAAAATTCTCAATCAAACATCCCAAAATATATAATAAGTCAATATCGATAAATCTTAAATTGAAATACTAGATGACAAACCTTTTGATTTTCAAATACCCAATAATTCTTCACTTTAGTTGTCAACACTCCACCTACAAATTTGAAGAAGAAAAATATTAATCAGAACTTTACAATTTATAATAATAATTTAAATTATAATAATTACCTTTCATCAATCATGATAGCATTGTAAATTCAAGATCCTACCATCTAGTTCATTAGTTGATACAGTTTCATTAAAAACTTAAAGTTGAGAACAAAAATAAATAAATAAATAAATTATTAAGTTTATTATTATGAAGAAAATAAATACTAAAAAATATAATGAAGAAATAAATAAATAATAAATACAATTTTGTTGGAGAATAAACAATAATGTAGAACAAAGAGATTTGAGTTTTTAAAGAGAATCATGAACCTACATTAATTTAAAATCAATTTATCATATACTTAAATAAATTGATAAAAATATAATAATTTAGTAATGAATATCCGTATCCGATTTGAATCTGATCCATTTAACAAATTATTCGATCCATGTCCAATTTGAATCCGAGCCGAAATTTTCATGCCCTTATCGGATTATCATGCGGATTTGTGTTGAATTATCGTGTCCATATCCGTTATTATCGTGCGGATTTGTGTTGAATTATCGGATTGGAATAAAAATTGTCAGCTCTAGATTTAGGTTGTGTTAGGATTATTGATGAGAGTAAAAATTAAATAGGGTTGTGGATTGTATATATGTGGAAGTGAGAGAAATTAATATTTTATTATAATTTCTGTTGGGTTGGGGTTATGAACGAGGATAGTCTAAGAGCAGGGGTGTGTGCAGACATATGATATGAGGTGACCTGCGATTAGGGATGTCAATCGGCAATCCGTCGGGTTTCAGGCCAGCCCTATCGGGCAGCGGGTTAATCGGTCCGGGTTGAATCATGTTGGAATTTTTTGGGGCTAAAAAATCTTGACCCTAATCCAAACCCATCGGTTTTCGGGCTAGCCCTGTAATATCCCGAGATTTATGAAGCTAATTAATTGCTTAATTATTGT
>JAPKLW010000377.1:254002-333262 GCA_026898455.1 Plectranthus barbatus | reverse complement strand
TTATTTTTAATATCTTTTCACTCTTTTAATATTTTAAATAATAAAAAATAAACAAAATATTAGTTCTCTCTTATAAAAAATGCATAACACATCACAAATTTTTAGATAATGATAAATTTAACTATTAAAAATACATTATTTTTTTATTTTAGCGATATTTTTAAATTCATAAATAAATAAACTTAACTATGTATTGAATCTATTTGAACTACATATAATTATTTAACTTAATACTTAATTAATAGATATGATCTTCAATATTAGAAGTAGATTTTAGTACTATAATCATGATAAGTATATTAATAAAAAACAATCTGGTTAATCGGGCTAACCCATCGGGTTTCGGGCTCAACCCTATCGGGCCTCGGATTATTCTATCCCGAGCTATTCGGGCTAAAAAAATTTCGTGCCGAAATTTTTCAACCCTAACCTGTATTTTAGCTCGGGTTAATCGGGCCAACCTGCAAGTTTTGGGCTAAATTGACATCCCTACCTGCGATACATTTTCATTGCAAAATGTGGATGTGATTTTAGGAGTGGCATCATTGGGGGAGATGAGCACAAACTAGGCCAAATTAACATTGCGCTATGAGAGGCATGGAAGGTCGTAGGCGTTGCATGCAGTGGCGGCCCTAAGGCCGTGTGAGAGGTGTGCCGCACCGGGGCCTCCGAAGTTAGAATAAAAAGGGCACTGTTTTTAAAAAAATTACATAATAGTAGTAATAATATACTATTAATGGATTATAACAACCCGTTCTTTAGCTTGTGAAGAAAAATAATGGATTATGGAGATTTTGTGTTGTGGGTGAAATGATGAATACGCTGTTCAAAGGAATACGGCGGGTATGATCAGTATTTGTGAATAAATAGTTAGTTAGTTGTATATTAATATCATCCAGAGTTCATGCATCTTTCCTTGCATTGCATGTCTGCTCATCAAAACCATGAATTCTTCTCATTCTTTCCGTTTCTTCTTCTGTTATGATACAAAAATAAACCCCTTTACCTTATATTAATTAATATATATGCATGGTTCTTGATTCTTCAGTCCTGTCGGATGAGAAATTGGACAAGTGAATGCACCATCTCTCTCTCTCGTAACTTAAAAGAATTAGTATTAATTTCAGGTTGAAATTGTTGCATATATGCCTCATTCATTGGAACTTATTTACTTCTTATCCTTCAAAATGTCAAACTCATGGAGATATATAATAAAAATTGTGCCAAAGATAAAAGAAGGTGCATGAATCCGGAGAGCTTTCTTTTATGCATTGCACGAAGTTCATATTTAATTAGCAGTTTCTTCATTCTACGTTTTAAACAAGGAATCCATACCTATTTGCCTGTATGTTTGTGAACTGTTGAGCTCTATTTCGAGTTTTCTCGCTAAGAGGATCGATGTGTGTTTGGTGCTCATGAGTTTTGCTGCTTAAATGTAAGCATCAGCCCTCGTCCTCGATTGAATCTCTTGTTAAGCCCTTTCCTTTTTTAAATACAACGTACGTATTAGTTTAAAATTCACACACTTTTATATATCTAAGGTACTTTGAAGTCATGATCTCTTCGTTATAGTTAAATCGTTTTATTTCACCATTATGTTCTAAACAGGGATATTTATATTATAGCTCTTTCCAATTTTGTTGAGTGGTCTGCTTCTAACTTAAGATTGAAAGATGTGTTCTTCAACTTTTGTCCTTTTTGTATTTATACCTCTCCAAACTAGAAAAAAATAAATACACTAATTAAACAGGGAGTCGTCCTTTTGTTACATCATTCATTTCATATTTTCATTACCTTGTAGAACACAAGAAAATTACAGCCAATCGAATCATGCCACATGATTCAACTAATTAAACACAAAATAGAAAATAACCATGTAATAATGATTCATTAGTATTTGATTTGTTAAGTATAAAATGATGAACTTATTTTATTCATCAGTTTTTAATTTAATTATTTTTTTAACAATAACTTTTCGATTTTTATCTTTTTATGTAATTATATTATTACATTTTAAATAATGTCATTTAATACGACATGTGCTTACAATATGTCATTTTTAAAAACATAAGTTTTCGGCAAGCCGGATATAAGAAAATTTTTTCGTCCTAAATTTAAATTATTATTTATAATTCAGACATAAAATTAAGAACTTACGCACAAAAAATTAAAGAAAAACACGGATTAAAAAAGGAGGCAAAAGAAAAGGTTGAAAAGAGAGTAGTAGTCACCACAAGAAGAATAATCTCATTTCCATCTTTGAAGCGGTTGATGGATCACTTACAACAGAAGATGGAAACCGGTCCAGTTCAAAACTGAACCGGCACCCAAAAACAGCTACCCTCACAATAAAATTCAAAACAAAAAGCCGGTCCTACCAACTACAACGCTAACACTAATATGGGTTGCTCCCAGGCCCGGCCCTTGAGGTGAGTAAAGAGGGCAATGGCCTAGGGCCCCCATTTTTTAGGGGCCTCAAATATGTAGTCCATTATATATATATATTGCTAAAAAAAATTGTATATCCAAGACACTATAACATCATCTAGGGCCCAAAATATTTAATCCACACATATTAATAATGTCCAAGAACAACATTTAGGGCCCAAAATATTTAGTTCACACATATTAATAATGTCCAATAACAACATCTAGGGTCCATAATAATAGAATAGCAATAGTTAAAAAAAAATATTGTATCTATCTCAAATGCCCAATAATAATGTTCCTTTTATATGAATACAACGACTCATATGAAACTCTCTTATTTTTATTTCTATTTTAATTTGAATAATCATCTAATTATCTTGTGTTTCTTTGATTTTTGTCTCTTTATTTTTGTTTGCATTTGTTGCGCTTCTCTATTCCTAGCAAGGTACCTTGTAAATTAAAGTTATAAAACTCTAAGTTTTTTATATATATATTTATCATTAATTTATTAAGTTTTTTAATTAAAATTTATATTAGGTTTAATTTATGCAAAATTTTATTGAATTTATAATTCATATTTTATTTCAATTGATATTCAAAATGTTCTAATTATAATTTAATTCTTGGTTTATTTCAATTCTTATTTGAGAATTGGACATAAATTATTGCATTTACATTTGAGCGAGTTAAGTCTTATCACTATAATTTTGATATTTGCATACAAATATGTTATTTAAAAATTTTCCTTTTGAGGTATAAAAAATGTATTGAAAATGTGATTTAACACTAATTTTTTTTTATAAATTAATATAAAAGCTTTAGATGCAGAGTTTTAATTTCGCCCAAGGGCCCCCAAGCTCTCAGGGCCAACCCTGGTTGCTCCCATGGCATCACCGAAAAAATCATAAATCTTGTCAACCAAATATTTGTAGACACAAGAAAATAAATCATTATTACATGGTTAATTAAGACAAGACATGTAATAATTAAGACATCTCACATTGGGAATATAACCTTGTCTTAACAGGTTTAAATACATTAACACTGATATGGTGTAATAACTGAGTGTGCTACGGACGTTGTATAACGTGCCCACCGTGTGCCCACGCGCGCCGCCGCCGCCGCCTGCAGAGGCCGCAGACTGAGCCCGCGTCCGTGACCTGTGCCCCGAGCCCCGGACCCCGATTCCCGGTTCTCGATTCTCGGTTCTTGGCAATTGGTCTTTGGGCCTTGGCCCGTTACGACCTTATCTTTTTGGTCAACAGAAATGGGCTCGATGGGCTTATCGGAATGGGTCAGGTGACTGGGTCAGGTCCAGTCAACACGGATGTACACGTGGCTTGTGACGTGACTGATGAGTTAGCACACGTGCGTATTGAGGTGTCGGGCCGTTACGCTTGTTTGAATTCAAACGAGGCTCCATGATTGTTGCCCGTAACGGCTGCTCGAGCCCGTGTCTCCCGCCGTAACCGCCAGCGCCATCATGTGCGCAGGTGTAACCGCCATCGTGCCTTGATTGCCAGCACGCTCCCCAGGTGGTGGACATGCCTATAAATAGGCATCCCCAAAGCATACAAGCACACATTCCAAAAATAATTTTGTTGCTTTTCACCTGAAATTCTTTGTTTCTTTTCACCTGCCAACTATGCTCCTGCTTCACTCCAGTTCGTCGGAGCTCTTCGATTGCGGTGCTGCTTCGATCGAGCTGCAAGCCGTTTTACCTTTGGGGACAGACTGCCTTAGTCCGAGCACTACAGAGGCATTTTCTGTCTTGCGGGAAGAGTTTTATCGACTCGGCTTCATATCTATTTAGTTGTTGTTTTTCATCTTTATTCTCTTGTACTGTTCACCGTGTACTTCTGAATCTCAGATTCTGTTATCATTTATTCAACAGTTTATCCATTGAATCTCTTGTTAAGCCCTTTCCTTTTTTAAATACAATGTACGTATTAGTTTAAAATTCACACACTCTTATATGTCTAAGCTACTTTGAAGTCATGATCTCTTCATTATAGTTAAATCGTTTTATTTCACCATTATGTTCTAAACAGGGATATTTATATTATAGCTCTTTCCAATTTTGTTGAGTGGTCTGTTTCTAACTTAAGATTGAAAGATGTGTTCTTCAACTTTTGTCCTTTTTGTATTTATACCTCTCCAAACTAGAAAAAAATAAAAAATAATACATTTTGTTGATTATTGAAATGCAATATCTTTAATCTCCACAACTGCATTTTCTCTTTCAACCCATAAACATAGCCATGATGAAACCCTTGTTGGTCTAAACAGGAACTAGCCTCTCAAGGGACGGATCTATTCACATATTTGGGTACAATTGTAACCCAAATTTTTTTTTTTTCTTTAAATATATATTTTTATTATTATTTATATATATGCACATAATGTATCCTAATTTTTTTTTATACATTGTACTCCAAATTTTAAAATTTTAGATCCGTCCCTTCCCTGCTAGCCTCGAATATTTCTTCCGAAATGATTTCCTAATCTTTTTTCTTTCTTAGAGTTTTGTTAACACCTTTATCGTATACTCTGGTGATCTAAATGCAAAATGCAAACAACATTTCACAAATCACAATATAGATTTCAATTGAGAAAAAAAGGGCTATTCCGTTAATTAATTTATTTATTAATTGGAAAATTAATTAATTGTTTTTTGGTTACTGAATTAAAACTGCCAATTGCGGCCTTCACATGCGCCATAATTTTGGTTGCTATTTGCTAATCATATATAGAAAATTATAATCACACAACTAAATTGAAATGAGCAAACAAAATCTCTCAATTAACTGCAAAATGTTAATCATTCCCAAATTGTGAATAGTTAAGTCCCAAAAAAAGAAAGGAGAGAGGGAGGGAGTGAGAGAGAGGAAAGGGACAAAGACGAAGAAAAGAGGGCGACCCACAAAAGAAGTGAATGGCACAGTATATAATGATGAGAAATGGGAAAGGAGAGAGAAAGAGCATTGATTGTTGCATGGAATTCAGCACTACAAATTTTTGCTTCAACTTGCAATCTTTTCTTTCCTCATACAATCATCCCCCTTTTCATTATTTTATTCTTAGTGCATATTAATCATGTGATTGCTAGCTAAAACTTCATTTTCCTTCTCCTCTTACCTGTTTTTCATTTCACAATCAATCTAATCTTCAAATTCTTTATTAATCTAATTAGGTTGTTTGAATATTAATCATTCTCTTCTTGCAAAAATGGAAGGAAAACAAGATCTCTCTACTTCATTGGGTGGAGTGCTTTCAGCTTACACGGGGGGTGGTGGGATCGAACCGATTAATTAATAATTCAATCTAAAAGTTGTTTAAAAAAAATTAGATATATTTAAAAATACAAGAACCCAATTAAAGATCGGAAATAGTTTGCCGGTTAAAGCAGAGAAATGGGATAACTTTTCACGTCAATAATTTATTCCACTTTGAAGACATAATAAGCATGTTGATCAACTTCAGGAAAATTCTGTTTTTTTTTTTTTTTATAAAAAAATTAATTTAAATTAAAATTTATAGATTAATTACATGAATGATTAAAATAAAAGGTATGAATTATTAAAAACGAGAGGAGAGTTTGTTTTATTCGATAATTTTGTGTAGTTTTTTTAACTTTAATTTGAAAATAAGGAGGTCACATTTCATCAATCAAGATTTCCATCTAAACAATCAGTCGACAACGTTGAAGGACTACTGCACCAATACCAGCTTTAACTTTAAAGCATGATATAATGTAAGGATTTAGTGCAAATAAAAAAAGTAGAGTAGTTTTTATAAAAAATAATTTAGTTGAAAATAAATTGAATCTACTCTGAATGAGAGTTATTCTCGGGCCATAAATGAAAGAGATTGTATGTTCGAGAACATGTTAAAGGATTTGATAAGTACTACTTACATGATGTATCATCTTTTCTGTAAGAAAATCCCAAAATAAATATATGAATTTATGACCAATGACCCCTGAGTGAGATATTTGAGAGTTTGAGACAATTTATATAAGATTTTTTAATGTTAATTTCTAAACACTACAAATTTTTTCCATATTACAATTTATTTTCACACTATACAAATTGTAATTGATTAACTTTTCTCCTCATCCTATATCTCTGGTTAATTTAAAAACAAGAATTAAGAGAAAAATAAGTCGACTCTTGTTACGATCACAACAATAATATTGATGTAATTCCTCAAGTCTAAATATGATATACGTACAATGAGTGACTGAGTGAGAGTATTATTGTCTTAATTGGCCATATGAAAGCATTAATCATAGGATCGAACTGAGATATGACTTGAACTACTCAATCAATAATAATAAGAGATTAGCAAGCAATCAAAATTGAAACACGAACTCAAAATGGTTAAAAGGGAAATTAAATTGGGTCATTAATTAGTTCGTAATCTTGTTTTGTGATACAGATTTATATTACACGATTTTGACCCAATTAAATTAAACTTGTTTGATTGCTTAAGAGATTACATCCAAACAAAGAGAGAAAAAAGAAAAGAAGAAAAATATTATTAATATATCAATAAATTTCGAAGATTACTAATAAATCGATACAAAAATCTGAAAAGGGCAAGAGTCTTTTAATTATTATTGTTATATATAGTTAGAATTTAAGGGTGTGGAGGTTTGTATAGAAAAAAAGGAGAGAATAAATAGATGTTGAGCTAATGATTAGTCCTCAAGGATTATATAGCATCATCAGCTCAGCTGGAAATGGCAGTAAAACAGCACGACTCAAACTTTGTCCATTTCACTTCAAATCTTGACTACTGTCTTAAACTCACTCACCCCCACCTCTACTCTCATTTCATTTTTAATAAATATATATATTACCCCACATATAATATAATTTTGTGTTCCACATTCCAATGAAATAGAACATGCATGCATGCACTAAAGCACAAAAAATGGAGTCTGTATAAATCAACTTATTCTTGATGCATGATTATTTTTATTAAGTAATAATGAGATTAAATTATTAGCTCTAAGGTGCATGCATGAATGATTACAAAATGTCAGTAATTTATAATTTAGAGATTTTTTTTTTTGGGTTTAAAAGTCTCTAACTTTTTGCAGAATCCATATGGGGTAAAGCTATCTACCAAATCTTCTCAAAACAAAAAGGGAGATATCTTTTTTACTTTGGAAAAATAATTCTATTATTACTGTCTACCTAGCTGGTTTTTAGCTTACATGATTCCATATTCTTTGCCTTTTTAGGCTGCTTCGCAACCCTACTTTTTTTTTTTAATTTTTTTTTAGTTATATCTCATTTAAAATAAAATAAAAATCACGTTTGTATTTTCCTGATTGTTTTTTTAGTTTGAATGCTTTCATTAATCATACCTATATATATATACAAGCACGCATATAATTAAAATTAATGTATATACTTCGTGACAATCACATATGCATTTGAAAAACAAACTTTGTTATATTATAATTTATATTCCAAATTAAAACTCTAGGTTATTATATATAATTGATGTTTGTATTTTGGGAAAATCTATTCTGTTTGCTTTGCTATCCCTCAAACGTAAATTATAGTGCAATTTATTGGATAAATTTTAATGTTTTTTTTTTCTATACATATATAACTAGTAGAAGGCATGATAATCACAAATTCATCTAAATTAACATGTACGTCAAATATATGATCTTATTTTAGAAATTACATGAGATGACACGAATGAGAGAGGAAACAATGAGATAAATGATTGGATTTAATTTGTTGTGACATTCCAACTTATGGAATATCAAATATGATGTGGGGGCTCGGAATAAGACTGCCACTTTAGATTGATTAATACTATAACTTCTATTTGGGAGACATCTAATCGTGAAGAATGTTTATAACATTGCCACCATCACCTCTCAATAAATATATATATATATATATATAAAGAGAGAGAGAGTTATGCTCAAGTGCTAAAATTAAAGTTTGTGCTAAATAAGAATGGATCTCAGCCATTAGATTGATAGTATCAGTGGTTGAGATTAAAGCATCAAAGATTGAAAAATTATGCATAATTCTCGTTCGTGCTTAATTGCTTTATAAATCATGCTTAATTCAATTAACATGATTTATAAAGCAAAAAAGCATGAAATCTGGTATAAAGTTTTAATCTCAACCATTGATTTTTTAAGATGAATGGTGTAGATTCATTCCTATTTAGCACAAACTAAATTTTAGCATGTGATACACTCCCTATATAGAGTTATAGTTATGATCAAGTGCTAAAGCTAAAGTGTGTGTTAAATAGGAATGAATCTCAATTTGAATTATAGTTTGATAATGCTTTTTTATATATCCATATCATGAGCTACAATATTTTTATTTATTAGAATGTGTATATTTTCTTTTAGTTACACACTTTTATTTATTAATATTTAAAATTATTAATACTTCTTATGAATTCAATTATTTTGAAGAAAATTAAATGATTTGTCTTAATTATATTTGTGAGGTGACAAAGATTACATACTGCAAACTTATAAAAAAAATATATTTATTTAATTTTATACTAAATATAAATAAGATGAATAAGTAGAATATGAGTTTATATTTAGAATTACTTAAAATTTTAAATGTGTTTTAAATTTGAGACGTAAGTGATTAAACTATTTCGATTGTTTCCAATAAATTATTAAATTGATACACAATTAAATTATAACATCTGAATAGATTAAAACTTAAATTAAAAAAATTATTAAAAAAATTTCAAATAAATAACATTTTACCGTGCAAATCTAGTTAGTATAATATTTTTGATTAGTTAGTATAACATACTTTTTCGAAAGTCTATTAAAGTTCTTTAATTCTAGTCATCCATAAACGGAAAACTTGCTTGGACCCAATGTCCAAATAAATCAAGTTGTCAATGTAATAACTTATAAATTATGTTATAATTATATTGTAGGAGTTGGAACTACTTTAACCAAAATAACTAGCATTAAATAAACTTGAAGCTAATTAAAAAATAAAAATAATAATGATGGCATGATAACTAACAGTCAATCTATATATATATAATGTAAGAAGACATGCATGTAAATATTAATTATTTAAAAAAAAAACATATAAATAATGAGTGGGATGAAATTGATAGTGTGTGGGGGATATATACATGTGTGCAAATTATGATACATGCCTTCTTTTTTATCTTTTGGCAGACTGAGTAGACCTCATTTCATTGCTGCCTCACACCTATTAATTCCCCTGCCCTTCATTTTTATTTTTGAGACACCTATATACAACAATGGTCCGAGCCCTCTCATTGATTTTTTTTTTTAATTAAATTCAAAATAATTCAATAGTCCCTTTTATTGACAGAGTTATTGGAAAGAAGAGAAGGAATTGTGACTTGTGAGTATGGGACAATAGGGTTTGAAGACACAAAATATGAGTCAATATTTTTATTCGATTATATTTTTTTTCGTTACATAACAAATCTTAACGGAACTTTATAAAAAATTCTTGAATCCGCCACCACATTGCCAATATTTGACATGGATGGAAACTTTGTGGGACCCCACCCCACTATACACAAGACCTTCTATGAATATGAATCTCTCTATCTCCTCTTGCCTCCTTCCATTTCTTTTTCAGTTTTTCCTTTTAAACACTCACCACTACACCAGATCAGCTACCTAGCCAGTGTAGTGTTTTTTTTTTTTTCTTGATTCCAAAATTTTATCATTGAGATGCTTCCTAAAAAGGGTACCTATTATTTTATTTGTTACATATATATTTCACACGATGTTAGATGGAGTATGAGAGATAGCAGGAAGTGAGTGAATTGAGAAACAAGCAAATCTAATTAGAAATCACTTTTGTGGAGACACATAAATTTGTATGTACATCCACATGATATATTCGATTATCTAGACTAGAGAGAGGATCAACAATACTTTATTTAAGTCTTGTTTATCATTTCTTTCCTTCACAAGAGAAAATGTTTCACCCATGTCGGAAAATTTTGCAATTACAACATTTCTTTTTTATATTTCACACACACACATACATTCATATATAAAATAGAGTTTGCCCTAGTCTAGTCAATTAAAAATATATAGAAGTGGATGGATCATTTTTAAACGAAGAACTTCCATCACATGCTGCATTTCGGACTAAAATCTTTCGAACTATCGAATCTTGACCCTAGCCAGTGCTAACCCTATTAATTTTTGGGTTAGTTTGTCGGATCGATAAATTTACAAATCATTTTTTACTTTTTATAATTTTTATCATTAAATATTTTCTCACTTTAATAATCTTTAAAATAATAAAATATGTACAAAATATCTATTTTATTTTAAAAGAAATTCAAAACGCATCACAATCTTTATATATTCATATATTTAAATATTAAAAATATATTATTTTATCATTATTTTTATTTTATAAATTTATGATTAAATAGTTTTTAAGGATCTAATTATCTATTATAAATTATTTATATTATATAACTTAAAACTTAATAAAAAATGTGATATTAAATAATATTAGTAAGTTTTGATAATATAATTATGATAAATTATTAATCGGATCAATCAATCTTAATTCATCGAATTTCAGGCTTAACTCTATCGGATTTTAATTGGGTTATTTGATTAAATATTTTTTTGGGGTAAAATATATCAAACATAACCTATAATTAAACTTGCATTGATCGCATCAATCCAAAAATTTCGAGCTAATTAACATGTTCAATATACAAGAGATAGAAAGGATGAGAGAGAGAGAGGGGGGAGGCAGAGAGAGTGAAGCAAAAAGAATGATGATTGTAAGGAGTCATTTCCCCTACAGTATTCGGTGGGTACGCCTAAATTATTAGGATGATTTCTAGAATATATTTAAATAATAATTAGCATCTATTATTGAATTGCGATATATACACAAGGCACCATATTTATAATTATATATATATAGAGAGAGAGAGAGAGAGGGGGGGGATAGATAGATATATTCCAAATAATACATGTGTTGACTTACTTGACATTTTGTTTCACGAATCTAACTCTGTTTTTCCATAAAATAATGTGCAATTTCCATCATAACCTCTAGGTTTATTTTGTCCAACTTATTTCGTAACTCCATCATTCTACATTTTCTGTCAAAATCCTCATCATCATTAATATATATTATTATTATTATTCTATACCAATCTTTGGATTTTTCTTTCTCTTTCTAGCTATATGTGCAATACTTACATGAAAAAATATATATATTTATGGGCTTAAGCATATAAAATGTTATATATATAATTATTCTCCTTTTTCTTTATCTGAGTAAATTAAAGTTCAATAAAAAAAATCTTTAAATGTATTGTATTATGAATAAAATATGCGATTAGTATATGTTTTCATGAGGAATTATTTGAAGGTAATTAAGTGAAATAACATTATCAAACTCAAAAATATTTTGAGTTGTTAGTTTTATTTATATATAAGGCCTAAATCTTTTGTATATATGTTGATATAGTTTGCTTTTATTTTTATATTCCATATATATCATTGGTACTTTAAATATTTTAACTAGGCTTCTTAATTAATATTTCATGTCTTCAAATCACAATTTAGTAACCTAAAGAATTATTCCTCAAAGAAATTAAATTAAGGAGCTAGCTAATGCCCGGATCAGATATCTCCACTGCAATTGCAAATGTGGAGAGAGAGAGAGAGAGAGAGAGAGAGAGAGAGAGAGAGTGGCTACAGTAGTCACAACAATATTCTTTGTAGAATCCAGACAACCTACCTAAGTAGAAGAAAAGAAACACGATCATGTATTATCTTGAAATTTCACACCCAATATTCCATCCAGCCTTTACTACTTGACCAAAACAATTCAAACATCCCTTCTTCTCTAACATCTTTTTTTTTGGAATTGATTTATAATATTAAATTGGGATTCAAGAGAGTCTCATATTGGATCAGAAATGCAGGTATATATCGTTAAACTATCCCTCTTGCCATTAAATTTTAAAATCAAGCTGTTTGTTTTTGCAAGCTCATATAATTCAGATTTGTCATAAATAATACATACAATTGAGAATTAAATTGAAGAAATAATTGAATAAATATAAACTAATTAAGATACGTAGAGATGGGGGAATTAATTGAATGGACGCCCCACACATTTTTGTACTGTATTAAACACATGCAGTGGTAGTAGTAGTGATAATAATATCCTACATCCACTAAAAGAGAGAGCAGCAATACTTTCTTCAATTCATCATCAAAGATTACTTTGAAAAAGAAAAAGAAAATCCCAGAATTAATTAAGGAGATTCAGATAATGGAAGGGGAAAGAGGGCTGCCTCCCATTTATGATCATCATCTGCAGATTTCTTTCTCCGCTCCTCACCATCATCATCATCATCATCATCAAGAAATGGGGTTTGTACAGTTCGAAGATCACAATCCAGTCTTGAGCTTTCTGGTGGCGCCGCCCCCCTCCACTCAGATGTCGCAGCCTCTCGACGGCGGCGCTAAGCCAACCACCGCCAATAATAATAATAATAATAATAATGGTTCCTTAGGGTTCAATCATGCTGAGCTTGTGAATAGACCCTCATGGAATAACGACCAGCAGCAGGTAGTGCTTGCTCTCTCTCTCTCTCTCTCTCTTATTGTTTCTTCATTGGGGTTTCCTACTCATTATGGATTTGAAAATCTTTCTTCTTGCCATGGATGATTGAGATTCTACATCCGCTGATGATTGCTTCGTTTCGAAGATGTACCTTTTTTTTTTTTTTTTTTTTTAATTTTTTTTATTAAAGAAATATGTGTAGGTAGGAGGAGCAGTGGATTCTAACAAGGCCGTTAATGATGAAAATTGCAGTGGTAACGCCAACGAGGGTGGCAATTCTTGGTATCATATTATTCCCTCTCTTTCTCGTGTATCAAGGAAGGGTGGGCTTCTTCCCCCCTTCTCTCTCTCTCTCTCTCTCTCTCTCACTCTCTGAGTATCAATTATCAAACCCTAGAGATATACTTTTCAGGTTTCCTTTTGTGGGTGCTTTTTACGCTTTGGAAAAGATTTCCAAAGTGGGGAACAAAAACAGGCTTCTTCTTGCTTGTATACATATATAGTTGGATTTGATGCATGCCCATGTTAGATATTAGTGTTATTAAGAAGTCGGATAGGGATGAATAATTAATGGGGCAGTAGTAGGACTCCACTATCACTCAAAATGTAGGCAAATCCGAATCAGATTTATTTTGCTAATTAACAAGTCGAAATTGTTGCAGGTGGAGGAGTTCTTCCTCGGACAAGAACAAGGTGAAGATTAGAAGAAAGCTGAGGGAGCCAAGATTCTGTTTTCAGACAAGAAGCGACGTCGATGTTCTTGACGATGGCTACAAATGGAGGAAATACGGCCAGAAAGTTGTCAAGAACAGCCTTCATCCAAGGTAACTTCTCCACCCAAGTATTTATACATGAGCAGATCATGCAATTGATCTTAATTATGTACATTATCTTATCACATTTAGTCATAATCAATTAGTTTCTGCATGAATATTGACTTCTTAATTAGTGATTAATCTTCATTGCTAAATAATTAATGTATAATATCATCCGATATAATATTCAATGAGTTGCAACCAAAATCTTTTATTAAATCACATATTTCGATTTTTTAATCATTTTAGGATTGATAATAAAAAGAACGGATGCATTTTGCCTGGCATAGCTATTTTGGACCATATATTGTAAAAAAAAAACAAAATTATTGGGCTTTTGTTCACACTTGAATTCATTTACTAGTAAAGCTCTTGCATCGTGACAAGAAATTGATGGTAAATTTGAATAAAGCGGATTACCTCCAAATCTAAGAGCTGGTTGATGATAAAAAGAAACATTTCTGATGGATGAGTGGATGGTAATAGGAAAAGAAAAAATGAAAATGAAAAAGAAGAAAGAGTGAAGAGAGATGTGTGAATGTGAATGTGAATGTGAATGTGAATGTGTTTGCAGAAGCTATTACAGATGCACACACAGCAACTGTCGAGTGAAGAAGAGGGTGGAGCGGCTGTCGGAGGATTGCCGGATGGTCATTACCACCTACGAAGGCAGACACAACCACTCTCCCTGCGACGACTCCAACTCCTCCGAGCACGACTGTTACACCTCTTTCTGAACCCAATATTTCTTCCCTCTTATAGATACATATATTAATATTATATGTAGCAGCACCAGCTTCCACCTTACTTAATTTTCCCTCTCATTTATTTACATTTGCTTATTGTTTCCTCGTTACGCCTATCCTATGTCTATGTATCGTATCATATACTCCCATTCCAGGAATGATCTTTACATATAGCTACACTCTGCATTAATCATTCTGGAATAATTCGACTAATTTAAATTACATAAGCAAAATACTCAAAATTGGGGTCAAAGAGAAAAATTGAATTCTTCTATATATTTCATCATCTTCTTCAATTCAAGTCAGTAATCAACACCATACACAAATTCATAACCAACAAAATTAATAATCATGAATTCCGATACCAGCAAAAACGTCAAATGTATCAAATTCAAGGACCCAAACGCAGCGATACCTGAGCCCCTATGGGCCGAGGAACACCAGTTCGTCTGCGCCGGTGACGGTGATTCCCGCCCGCTTTACGGATTCAAAAAAGGGGCCCACCAACTTGCGGTAATAGATGGGCCTAGAGAGTTCCACTCGCGAATCGATTTCGACGCTGGAGACGCCCATTTCTCCGAGGCGGACGCCGATCTTGTCGCCGATCCTGGCGGCGGTTTTGGAGTCCCAATACACCTTGGAGCGCGGGAAACGGTTCAATTTGGCTCTGTATTCTTTGAGGAATTCTTGCTCGGTGGAAGAAGCGATGGCTATGATGGAGTTGGAGGCGGTGGACGTCACTTGCGCGGTGATTTTTCGGCAGGACAGGAGTAATTGGAGGAGGTGGGTGCTCGCCATTTTCTGCCGGAGATTATTAATTTGGAAATTTACTCAAAACAGAATCCCTAAATCTTAAAGTAAAATCGCCAAAGGAAAATAATATTCTAAAAAAAGAATATGATATTAGATTTTTTTTTTTTTTTTTGAGAAACTAATATGATATTAGATTGAACGTCGTTATATTTTAATTTCTCGTCGTTAAAATAACACACGGACACGGGAATGAAGAGAACTGAGATTGCTAACATTGCTATCAACACAAAAGAGAGCCTAAACACATTCTCGAAGAAATGATGATAAAATAAGAATGTAGTTACTTTTTAAAGAGTTATCACAAGCCCAATAGAACTGAGCAATGGCTCATGTTAAATGACGAAAGACGAACCGGTTAACGACATGAAAAGTTGGGCAAAAGTTTGCGGTAAGTACGCCTAAATGGTTTAGTTGGGTTTTATCCATACCTAAATGGGTTCACTCATCCCAAATAGGATTTATTAATCTTCAATTAAGGTATATTAGATAGCTTTGGTGTAATATCCCCGGGTTTAATTAAGCTAATTAATCACTTAATTATTGTAATAAAATAATTTTCTTCTCAATTTGCGCTATAATATTAGGTTATTTCTTAATATTAGCAAGTGTACCTTTAAAATTTGCAATTCGAGTTCGGAATGATTGTTTGGAAGGTTAAGAATCGATCGAATTAATTTCCGGAATCTCATAGAAGGAAATATTAATTTTTGAAGGATTAATCATGATTATTTGGAAATGAGATTGATAAAATATATAATTAATTTGGGATTTATTAGAAATGGGAAATAATGCATGAATGAGGTGGCTTGATGCATGTATTATTCTTGACACCTCAAATTTTACTTGGGAGTGGAATTTTGGGTTTATTCCATTCAAGCAAAAGTAGAAGGCAAAAACTTGCGTTAGGCATGCCTAAACGGTTTAGACGAGTTTAATCCATACTCAAATGAGTTCACCCACCCAAATAGGGTTTATTAATCCCCAATTAGGATATATTAAATGGGTTCGGATTTGGATTAATGGATAAAACCCGCCTAAATGATTAGGCACGCCTAACCTGAGACCTTCCCAAAGTGGAAAAATTAAAAGAAATAGAAAAGAAAATTTCACCCCTCACTTCTCTCGCTCTCTCCGTCACCCCCAACCCCAAACCCCTTATCGTCGCCACTTTTCCGGCCAGCTCTGGCCACCGCAGGCCAAGCCTCCACCACCATTCGAAAGGTCGTGCTTCAAGGTTTCTGTGAAACTATAATACGCGTCGTGAGGTCGAGTATTGGAGGAGAAACAGAGGAGAGAAGTTACCCGGCCGGAATTGGTGAGAAATCTGATTTCAGATTTTGTAACTCGATTATACGTGAATATCTCGAGCTATAGCCTATGTATTTGTGTTCTTTACGTTATAGGGAGCATTTTGATACCCTGGGACTCGAGTTTGGACGCCGAAAAACGCCGTCGCCGCTGCTCTTTATTTTCCGGTGAGCTCGCCCATTTCCATTTTTCCGTCGTTTTCGAGCTTCGAAGCATGTTGTTGTGTTCCTTGTGGGTCTAGGATCATAGTTGTATGCTTGCATGTCATTGAAAGTGTGTAGAATGGGAGAAAACGAGAGTTGTGGGTCGTGACATCGAAGGAGTCGAAGAAGATGACTCACGTCGATCGATGTGGAAGCCATGTCGATCGACGTGAGCTGTGTCGATCAACACAGAGGCTGTGTCGATCGACACAACAACCCAGAGGAGAAAAATTTGTGTTTTCTTGTTCGATTTTGATCCGATTCGAGTCATTTTCAAGCTATAAGTTCAATGTATGATTAGAGATGCATGTTGTGAGCATGAATAGGGGTTGGTTTATGAAATCAAGTATTGAGAAATTGTTTATTCGATTAAGAATCGAGTTCGAAGTATGACCAAATGTTTGAAAGTTCGAATATGAGTTTCTTGGAATAAATAGTTAATCATGATGGATTAACCGTATCAATTGAGTTTGGAAGTTGATTATGTGAAGTGACTGTGAGTCAAATGTTTGGAAAATGTCAGTTAGATGTCAGTCATAGATCCTGATTTTGTCTAGTATTATCAGCTAGGACTGATAGAAATACTTAGACTATCCATCCTAACTGAATGTATGTATATGATTATTATTTGAAGGGAATTAAAGGATAAAGTTGGTACAGCTCAACTGCGCGATTAACAAGAGCACCGTTATTTTTGTAAGCATAACACAGGTGGAAATTATTTCAGTAAAAATAAAATGTTTTCCGAGCTTATTGCTCAGTTTCTAAAATGGGTGTGGAAAAGATTTTTGTTTTAAATTGATTACTATGCATAAACTATTTTGTATTTTCATATTTGTACCTCTGTAAGTAGGGATGTCAATCGGGCTAACCCGTCGGGTTTCGGGCTAAACCTATCGGGCTGCGGGCTATTCGGTCCGGGTTGAATCGGGCTGAATTTTTATCGGGCTAAAAATTCTTGAACCTAACCCTAACCCACCGGTTTTCGGGCTGACCCGTCGGGTTGGCAATATTTACGAGTTTATTTTTGTAAAGATTTTCTTAAAATATTTTAACAACCCCTAAAACAAAATAAAAAAAGAAAATGATGAACCAACATAAATAAAAGACATCAAATAACAATATCTTTGCAAAAAAATAGTGAAAAGTGGATAATCATAGTTTGAAAAGAAAAAAAAATATCAATCCTTATATACCAACTAATTTAAGCAATAGAAGTACATTTCTCAATGTATAAAATGATAAAATAATGATTAAAAAATTAAATATACCTTTCACTTGGGTGAACATAACAACGAGTGGCTAAAGGTTCTTGAAAGGAAGAAATGAGTAGGTACGCTAATTAGGAGAGTGACGAGTGGAAGACATTGAAAGAGGAAGAAATGATAGATTTTTTGATTTGAGGGTAAAAGACTACGTCATTGGGAGAAATTGATGAGATTTTGTGTGACGGAAAATTAGGTCTAGGGAATTAGGTATATAATTAATGGGTATAATAGGATATAAATAATATTAGAAATAATAAATAATAAATTATTAAATATTGCCGAACCTACGGGTCGACCCGCAACCCACCGGGCTCAGCCCGTTCGGGCCGCCAACCCATCGGGTTCAACCCGTTCGGTTAAAAATAATTTTGGGTTGGAAATTTTTTACCCTAACCCGCATTTTAGCCCACCGGTTTCGAGCCGACCCATCGGTTTCGGGCTTTATTGACATCCCTATCTGTAAGTATACACTTTCAGAGAGATTATTTAATGAGAATGATCCAAGAATTTCCTGTGTTAATCTCATTAAAATAAGGATAGACGTCCTATTCAGAGCGCTTGACGGTGCGATAGGTAGTTCAGCGGACGTGTTGATACCTAAGGGTAGAGATAAGGATGGATTCTAAAATCGATCGGGTCTTAAGGGACTATTCTGAGACTTGTGCACAAATTGATGATAGTGGGTTGAATGGCTTGTCCATTCCCAGCTATTCATCGTAACGTGAAAGTTGGCCAGCTTCCCGTTACACAACGGTAAACAGATATGTTAACATGGTAGATAGTTGATCAGCGAAATAAAATGATTTAGATAACACGGATCTTTTCAACAAAACCCCGTGTGTATCTACGTGAGTTGCATAACATTCATATATAAAATGTATGTTTTCGGGCATATTTCCACTGGGTACATTAGTACTCAGCCCCTCGTATTATTTCTAAAATACATAGGTTAAGCAGCGAGGATGGAGGAGCAGGGGTGTAAAGACAGTGCAGGAGGTTGTAAATCTTTTGAAAGATCCTGAGATATGCATCTTCACATGCATATCTCCACTACGCTACACACACTGCTGCACCACTCTCTGAACTGTTTTCCTTCTCGTGTTTTGAATGTTCTGAAGAAACAAAAGTTAAACTCTTTATATTGATGTTTTATGAATGATGTTCTTATCTTTAGTAAATGAATGTTTATCAAATCTCTTGTTCAAGTCTTCCGCTGAATATGATTTATAAAATGTTTGAAAAATCGTTAACCATGACTGTAGCGCGGCCCAAAGTTGGGAAGGTCAGTTGGGGGCGTTACAGAAGTGGTATCAGAGCTTTAGGTTTTGAAATGGTTTTTAAATAGTTTTGAAACTATCTTGAAACTGTTTTGGAGAACTCGAGTTCTGAAACATTTTTGGTTGAGAGTTGGTTCGAAGTGACTGCTCGTGCTTTACACCCTACTCCATCCTGCGCAACCTGATGTATGTTTTGAAAATTTCAGTTTACCTGCTTGCAAAAGTTGTTTGATGACTTGGTCATTTGAAAAGTATAAGGAAGTTTTGAAAATATAGCACAATTTTGATTGTGGCTATAAACTATAAAGTATTTGAAAGTATTTGGTGTACTGATGGAAAGTTGATTGAAAATGATTTGAAAATAGTTCAGGTGTTGAACAATGATTGATTGAATTGTTTCTGAAAAATATGTGTTGATTTTGTGTCTAGTATGGACGTACTAACTTTGGTTACGAATTGGAAGAAAGAAACTGGTTGACGCCATAAGATGTGAAATCTATTGTTTGTGAAAAGTTTTTGACGAAGCTGTTTTGTTTTGACGCCGATGAGGTGATCTTATGAAAGTATGATTTCAAAATGGGTGATTTTGAAATATGTTTTGCAAGCAGTGTAAAACTTGGTGTTAATGCTTAAAGATGGGTTCATTGTGAGTTGAGATAAGGATTTTTGAGTTGTTGATTAACCTTGAAGGTTATATTAGGATGGATCAGGACTAACTGACTAACTGTTTGGCTTTGAAAAAGCACTAACTTGATAAATTTAGAATGATGTCTGGTTTGGTTGAGTTGATGTTGATTGGTGTTGTTGTGAGTGACGTGAAACAAGACCCACAGTCTTGGTTGAACTTGGAAGTATCTAAGTTATATGTAGTTTGGTTTGAGTGTGAGCGGTGGGCGGATCGCTACTCACATGTCTGAGAATGATTCATGCATGAAATGCACTGATTGTGATTTCGTTATTTGCATACAATTAAGTTATGCTATATTGATTTTATGATACCTTGATTAAGCGACTTAGGGCTTAAAGATATGTTATTGTTTTGTGTAGAACCAAGTACGAAGTACTGGAAATGATTGTGATTTTGTAATGTGAAGCATTAATTGATGATAACCTAGAATTGTTATGATGAGTCATGTTTCGTTCACATGAACATGGGCGAACCGAGTTATTCCTTCGTATGCTAGTAGAATTTCTACTAGTTAAGTATAGTGGATGATCAAGCACATTATTGTAAATTCTATCGAACCGGATCGGGCGAGAACTTGAAAGGGAGCTAGAAATACATTGATATAGCTCAATCTCGTGAATTGAGTATAAATGAGTAAAACTACGGATACTGTTGAACCAGAAATATCTCAGAGAATGAGTTTGCGATTGAACTTCCAATCTAGTTCGGGAAAACCTAAAATATCTCGAGAAATTGTTAATTACAGGCTTACACGATTGCCTAGAGACATCTATGAGTTGATGATGATGTATTATGTGGTATGGAGGTTGGAGAAAATACGGACATTATGTGTTATTGTGCCTTGACTTTTTTTTTATGTTATGTTTGTTGTTACTCTGTTCTATGAACATTGAGTTTGTTGGATGATGGCGTGTTTTAGAATTTGATGCGTTGTTTCGCTAAAAGTTATCTATGTCAGTACTAATTACATTATGACGTTACAGAATATCCGGGACTACGGAAAACCCAGGACGTGGAAGAGGTCGTGGCCGTGGAAGAGGCCGAGGACGTTTAAGGGATCGAGGAAGAGCAAATCCTCCAAACGATTCTGAGGCTCTGATAGTGTAAGAAGCCTCTATGTTCCACAACTTTGAGAAGTACGAAATTCTATCAGATGGAGATAGTATTACCATCCCAGGTGTAGATCACCAGCCCCCACCCGAAAGAGCAACCACCACATCATCTTTCAAGCTTGTGGAGACCTTCCGCAAGCAGCAACCACCCACCTTCGACGGGACAGAAGGTCCTGCAGCTGCGGAAGACTGGGTGAGAGAGTTAGAGAAGATCTTCCAGCACATGCGGTGAATTGTATGGTTTACCAATTAAAAGGAAAGGCAGATCCCTAGTGGGAAACATATGTGAAATCTTTAGCACCAGCCGAGCGACAACAGATAGGTTGGGAGAGCTTCAAGGGGGCTCTGTACGAGAAATTTATCCTGAAGCAATATCAAAGGGATAAGGAGATCGAATTTTTCTTGCTAGAGCAGGGCAAGATGACTAGCGAAGAATATGACACAAAATTTGGCGAATTACTACAGCTTGTGCCGCATCATGCGGATACACCTGAGAAAATGGCAGACAAATTCAGAGAGGGTTAAAGAGAAGACATTCGTATGCAATTGTCTACGATTAGAGGATTGAGTTACCAGGAATTGTTGAGTATGGCTCTGGATATTGAAGCCTCAAAGAATAAGAAAAAGATGCCGACATGGGGAGATCAGGAACCCCAGCCTTTAGCCCCGACACAGAAAAGAAAGTGGGAAGACACTCCAAGGCAATCTTACCAGGGCCAAAGTAGTAAAAAATGCCCAGATCGGGGAAAGTTTCAGAACTTCCAAGGGCGCAATTTCAAACAGACCTATCAGAGGTTCAATACACAGACGGCTCCCAGGAATGAGCAGAGAAACATGGAATTGCCGAACTGTGGCAATTGTGGAGGAAGACACACATGAAAGTGCATGAAAGGAGTGAGCAAGTGTTTTAATTGTGGAGGCACGGGACATTTTGCGAGACAGTGTTCTTCACCCCAAATTGAGGAAAGAAGTCGTCAGAACTTTCCGAAGTCGGCCAGACAACAGCTGAAAGCGATCCGGAGTAATCGCCAGCTTTGGAGAGGCAATGTTGGTAATCGAGGAGGAGGTAGATAAAATCGCCAATCACCATAGAGACAAGGGGAATCTCGCAGGTATGGGAGTTATTAATGATATGCCTGTTATGTTATTATTTGACACTGGAGCATCCCATACCTTTATTTCATTTGCATACGTTGAAGTATTAGAGCTTAAGGTAGAGAAGAACAGTCACGAACTTAACACAGCAATGCCTTCCGGAGAAATAACTACTACTATCTTAGTATGCCGTAATCTGAGAATCAGATCATACGAACATAAGATTCTAGTGGCTGAGATGAATGTGATGAACATGTATAACGTAAACGAGATTTTAGGGATAGATTGGTTGTCGGAAAGAAAAGCGACGATCTTGTGTCACGAAAGGAATTATTATTTTGCAGTCGAGAAACGAAGAATCGTTGTTTACGGATTTAGAAGCAGGCAACGTGTGCCAGTCATTTTAGCGCGTGCCAGACAAGGCCGAGAACTGGACATTCTTGGTATAATTGGAAGAAGAGGAGAAGCTTAAATCTACAGTCCAAGATATACCAGTAGGAAAGGAGTTTGAGGACGTGTTTTCAGAGGAGTTATCAGGTTTGCTGCCAGATGGGCAGGTGAAATTTCTGATAGATTTAGAATTACTGGACATGGATTCCATTCGACCGAGTGTATCACCCTGGGAAGCACCAGTCTTATTTGTTAAAAGAAGGATGGCTCGATGAGAATGTGCATCGACTATTAAGAGTTGAACAAATTGACATTGAAGAACTGTTATCCTTTATTGAGAATCGATGATCGGTTTGATCAGTTCAGAGAAGCAAGCCTGATTTCCAAGATTAATCTTTGGTAAGGGTACCATCAATTGAAGATTAAGAAGGAGGACATTCCGAAGACGGCCTTCCGAACCAGGTATGACGATTATGAGTTTATAAGGATGCCAGTTGGACTCGCGAACGCGCCTACAATGTTCATGGACTTGATGAACAGGGTATTTCATCCTTATAGTGATAACTTTGTTTTAGTATCTATCGATGATATTCTTATTTACTCAAAGAGTGAAAGAGAACACGAACAACATCTGAGGACGATACTACAAACTCTCAGGAATGAGAAGTTATACGCCAAATTCAGCAAGTGTGAATTTTGGCTAAGAGAAGTGATGTTCCTTGGTCATATCGTGTCAGTAGACAGTATTAATATAGATTCAGGGAAAATCCAGATGGTGATGGAGTGGAAGTCACCTATTACGCCGAATGAGATAAGAAGTTTTCTTGGATTAGCAGAATACTACAGGAGATTTATGAGAACTACCCAAAATTTCAAAACTGATGACATGACTAATACATAAAGGAACAAAATTTGAATGGACAGGAGGATGTGAGGAAAGCTTCCGGAAATAAAGATAACTCTTGACAACTGCGCCAGTCTTGGCAGTGCCAGAGACAGGTAAAAATTTTGAGGTATACATTGACGCATCCAAGAATGGATTAGGTTGTGTATTAATGCAAGATGGAAAGGTAATAGCTTATGTATCGAGATATTTAAGACCGCATGAACTGAAGTACCCGACTCATGACTTTGAGTTAGCAATTGTAATACATGCGTTGAAGATCCGGAGACACCATCTCTATGAAGTCAAGTGTGCCATATCCACGGATCATAAGAGTTTGAAGTACTTCTTCAAGTAGAAGAACTTGAATATGAGGCAGAAGAGATGGCTTGAATTAGTCAATGATTACGATTGACCTATAAACTATCACCCACGCAAGGCAAACTCCATAGCTGATGCCTTAAGCCGGAAGGGAGAGGTGCAATTGGGTTGTATGCTTACAAGAGAGGACGGTTTGATCAGAGAATTCAAGAAACTTCATCTTGAAGTTATATCACCCTAAAAAAGAAAGAGATATGACGTAGCAGCTCTAACTGACGTGCCAGATTTAAGGGAGAGAATCATAGAGCCATACCCTCTCTTTCGAGGCGTCGGAGGCGGCGACATATTCCGCCTCCATGGTGGAGTCAGCAATGCATTTCTGCTTTGAGCTCCTCCAAGATACAGCTCCACCTCCCAGGGTAAACACATATCCTGAGGTCAATTTCTTCTCATCCTGGTCCCTTTGGAAATCCGAGTCTGTATAACCCACAGGGCACGAATCCTCACTTTGATAAACTAGGCAGTAATTCCTAGTTCTCTTCAAGTACTTGAGGATGTGTTTTACAGCAGTTCAGTGCACCTGTCCAGGGTTAGACTAATATATTGCTACCATGCCAACGACATAACAAATATCAGGCCTGGTACACAGCATCGCATACATGAGACTACCCACCGCTGAAGCGTATGGTACAAGACTCTTGTCTTTCTCCCGCTGTGTCTGAGGGCACTGCCCACTAGAAAGACAACGCCATGATGGAAAGGTAGCAAACCTTTCTTGGCGAGTTGCATGCTGAACCGAGCAATCACAGTATCCACATAGGATGCTTGGGATAAGCTCAACATTCTTCTCTTACGATCTCGTAAGACCTTAATCCCAATAATGTAGCCAGCTTCTCCCAAATCTTTCATTTGGAACTGTTCGGATAACCAAACCTTGATTTCGGAGATTTGTAATGACATGGTGTATACTAAAAGTTTAGCTTTAGTATAAGTGGGAGATTGTTGGAGTATACAGTAAAGCGAACTTTTAAGCGAGCTTTGTCATGTACTTAATCTCCTGTAAATAACTGAAACAAACGTTATCACATTGTTGCAATCTCAGGATTGCATGTATATCCACTTATCTTATATTGTAGACAATGTGGTGGGTGCGTCGTCCCACTGAAGATCGCATTGTTGGGTTCCTTATAAGATATAAAACGTATTCACAACTGAGATAGTTCTGGATAAACTATCGTTTTAGGTTGTAGTATAAACTTGAGATAACTAGTCTTGGTTATTAGTTTATGCTAGTGCGTGGTGTCGCATTGAATGGATCGCGGTGAGACGTGTTCTTCTGTTCTGTTCTGACTCTATGAAGAACCAAGGTCTCGGCGACTTTAATAATTCTTAACCCTAGATGTGATATTTAGATATATGCAAATGATTGTTTGTTACTTTGACTTACCATGGGTGAGAATCAAAAGGATGATTCAATATGCTCCGTATCTTGGGTAACAACATCATTTGTATGTGTTTATATAGTCACATTAGGGCACCGTGTCCTGGACATCCAGGTTGATGACATCCCCTTAAGGAGTTCATAAGTTTTATCGTATTAAACCCTGCAGGTGGAATTTATTCCGATACGATAATAATGTTGAGCGGGTACTACTTATGGATTAAGATATTAATTAATTAATGCTGTCAGAACTTTTAATTAATTAATGGATGTGCGGTTATCTTAAACACGGGGAATTAATTAAGTCAAATAGAAGCCCTGATTCACATCGGGATAGGATGGCAGTTGCAACATTAATTTTCTAGTGGAATGAATTAATGTTATAAGTTCAATTTATATTCTAGGCTGATTATATGTGTTTGGACTTATAGGAGGCCCAATCATATACCTTCTAGAGATCCCTGGCCTGGCCCAACTAGAAACCCTAGAAGATGCCTATAAATAGGATCTTATGGTTGAGAGAAAAAACCTTAGTTGTCTAAGTTGTCATTTTCATAAGCTCATGTGTTGAGCGGCGGTTAGGGTTTAGTTCTCTCAAACATCGTAGATCTAGTATTTTGGGTTGGCATCTACGATTCGGAGGATTGCTGTCCACCCGGTATCCGATCGTGGTTCATGGGACACAGGCTAGAAGATCTCCAGTGGAATCAATCTCCAGATCTGTAGATCTGGTAAGGTAATCACTGATCTTATCGATTTAATTTAATTAAACCATTTATGTGTACATTTGGTAACCAACATCGATCGTGGGGACGAACCGCCTTCACCGGCGTGTTCCTTCAAAGGTAACCGTTTAGAAAAGTGGTTTGGACATCTATCTGCCAGATCTCGAGGTCCATATGCGCAGCTATGGCAAGGAGTATCCGGATGGATTTGAGCATGGCTACGGGTGAAAAGGTTTCATCATAGTCAATGCCCTCTTTCTGAGTATAGCCCTTTGCCACCAGCCTGGCTTTAAAAGCCGTGATCTTTCCATCCGCTCCTTTCTTTCTCTTGTATACCCATTTGCTCCCTATGGCCCTAAAGTCATCCGACAAATCAATTTTCTGGTATACATCCATAGCGGTTATGGATTCAATTTCGGAATCCATGGCGACACGCCATTTGGCAACATCCTTGTCCTACACTGCCTCTTCGTAAGTCAATGGGTCAGAGTCCTCATGTCCGTCTTCCGGGCTCAAGTCCGAAGACTCACCCACGAACATGTACCTTTTGTAGGGTTTTTTCGTGAACCGAATCACCCAAACCAAACTGAACCGGATCGATTTATGGATATTGCACATAATCTAAATTCACAAAACCCTAGCATGCTCCTATGAATTTAATAACCAGTATTGTGGATTGAGGGATTACCATTATTCCCTCGAGTCTGATCCGATCTTTTGCGTTTGAATCCAAACTCCAATTCAACCACGCAATTCAATTTTATCTGCGGAATCAGAAATTAGAACCCTAATTTCTTAAATAAAATCGAAAATAAAGAAAAGAAAGAAATAGGATTTCTGTTCTCCAGATCAGATCTTCAAGGATGTGTCCCAATGCTGTTCAGATCTACTACTGATGAGGACTCCGTAGATCTGTATTCTGAGCAGGACCAGAATCGAAATTCTCCTCCTTTTCTTCTCCAAAAACGGCGCCCCTCTCTCTCTCTAGGTTTAGTGTGTTTCAACTGTCTTACAACTTATGAGAGAGAGCTGTCTATTTATAGACCTAGGGTTGTAAACCCTAATGGGACTTTTTGGGCTCAATTCAGCATATTTAATTTGGGTCAGACCTGGGACCTAATGCAAATAATAAAGTGGGCCTATAAATTAATTAATTCTCATGTCCACAACCTAGGACACAATTAATTAATTAATATTAATTCTTTTTCACCACAGAATTAATACTGACCTACCCCTTTATTACCACGTTATCAGAACAGGCTGCATTAATTGAGAATCCCCATATTTAAGGTTACCGGACATCCATTAATTAATCGGAGCCTCTGACAAGCTCTAACTACAATTAATTAATATCTTGTTATTCCTGAGTAGTACCACTCAAACCTTATCACTCGTGCCTGAACTTAATCAGCCTGCAGGACTTTGGCATGATGAAAGTTATTGAGCTCCTCAAGGAATGTCCCCATCCTATTACTCGGATATGGTTACCTAAACCCAGTCTCAGGCGGTACTACACGAACTGCTGTTACCCAAGATGCGGATATACAAGCACGTTACTTAGGCTCTCCACCATGGAAAGTCAAAGCAACAGTCAACCCATGCAAACCCCTGAACATTCGTTAGGGTTTGGACTCAATCAATATAACGAGATCTTGTATTCGCTGATGTCAGACAGACAAATACATCTCACTGCGGTCCATCAATACGCCACCTCTGCGTACTAGCATGTCAAGTAACCAAGACAGACTACTTATTCCGACAATGCTGCAGCCATCCGGACAGACGTATCCTCATACGCTGTCTCGGCTGTGATCAGGTTTATGTCTCACTAGGTCAAGTGATCATACTGTCTTCTGCGATCTACAACACGCCATATGATTGTCCCTATCGGTGAGACAAGAGGATACCATTGTTCATACATGTAAGATTATTAACAGATATGAGAAATAAACCGTTGTATACTCATTATAATAAATGCTTTCAGTATACAAAACCCATCACCTTTCCGGCTGGAAAATAACTCTCCCACTACGACGAGGCATAGGTGTCGTGTCAGTAGTAAGTGCTGTAACTTGTGGTTCTGCTCCTTGCACTGAAGAACGTGTCTGTGGTGCTGTACCTTTCACAGGTGCACCCACATCTACACGTTCCCCTTCCCTTGGAACCGCATTCTCGTTTTCAATTTCTTGAAGAACGATATCACTCCTTGACTTGAGATTACTCACATACTCGTCCTCCAAGAATCTAGCGTTGGTGCTAACAACGACTCTTTGACTCTCAGGATAGTAAAAGTAACCACCTTCCGTTTACCTGGGATACCCTATGAACAGCATTACTTTTGACCTGCTTTCTAACTTATCAGATTCCTTCGACAGTACGTGTGTCGGACAGCCCCATACTCTAAACTTGCACAAACTTGGTTTGCGACCAAGGAAGAGCTCAGAAGGCGTCTTAGGAACTGATTTAGAAGGCACCACATTTAGCACGTAAGCTGCTGTTTCCAATGCGTAGCCCCAAAACGAAATTGGTAAGTTTGCATAACTCATCATTGATTTTACCATCTCTAGAAGAGTCCTATTTCTTCTTTCAACCACACCGTTTTGTTGGGGAGTGCCCAGTGCAGTCCACTGGGATGTAATCCCATTTTCTGACAAATATTGCAGGAAATCGTTACCGAGGTATTCGCCACCGCGGTCAGATTGCAGCGACTTGATAGTTTTCCCGACCTTCTTTTCTACCTCAGCCTTGAACTCTTTGAATTTCTCAAAGCATTCAGACTTGTAGCGAAGCAGGTAAACATATCCGTACCTTGAGTAATCGTCAATGAAAGTGACGAAGTACTCGTACCCTCCACGAGCATGTGTGGACTGTTGGAATTATATACTGAAAGCATATACGATTAAGTGTTTTGTACACTGGTCTTCATATATGTAGCCGCAACAATGCTCGCTGTCTGATGGAACAAACATACAACGAACTATAATATCCTATTATCTCGCCTATAAGGATGATCATATGGTGTGTGGGAGATCACAGAGGATCATATGAATCGTTTGACCTAGCGAGGTATAAACAGTATCACAGCTGAGACGGTCCCTGGATAAGCTGTCGGTCTAAGCTGCGACACATCGGTTCATAAGTGGGCTTATCCTAGCTACTTGATGTGTCGGTACATTGTTATGTATTGATGGGATCAACAGTGGGATGTGCCATTCACATTGACATACGAATGAGCCAGATCCCTAACATACTTCCTATGATCTTAAACCTAACTGAAGGATAAGGGGCACACACAGATTGACCACACTTTAATTTACTAGAGTGGCGAGTCTTACAAGTACTCTAATACTTGTATTTTGGGTGTTGGCAATTTGTGTGTGGCCTGCTTAGTCTGGACGTTTTGGTAAGCATATCCGTTTCAGGATGGTGACATTCCCTGAGGAGCTCACAAGGTTCATTATGCTAAACCCTGCAGGTTGAATTATTTAATTCAGGCATAAGAGAAAAGGAGTGAGTGGTGTAACTCAGGAAATAAGAGATTAATTAATTGTGGCTAATTGTCATAGGCCAAATTAATTAATGAATGTCTAAAACCTTAAATATGTGGATCATGTTAGTTTGCTGCAACCCGTTCCTAATAACGTGGTAATAAAGGGACGAGTCAGCATTGTTACCGTGGTGAAGGTTAAAATAATGTTTTATTAATTAATTATGTTCTGGGTTGAACAAGGAAGGATTAATTAATAAAGAGGGCCCACTTTATTATTTGCATCTGATCCCTGGTCTGGCCCATTAACTGCTCAGAGCCCATTAGGGTTAGGGTTTCTCAAAACCCTAACACTATATATAGGCCTTCTCTCTATCAGATCATTAAGTGTTGTTGAAAACTAGGGTTTTCAATATAATTTGAGAGAGGGGGCGACGGCTGATCCTGTAGGGAGAACTTGATCGATTTCTCCAGATCTCTGATAACTGCAGAAAAGCGGTTAAGCAAATAATATTTTTACACCCAAGGGTGGTCGATCCCACAGGGAATGTGCAATGAAAAACCTAAAGTACTAGTCATAGTTTTTAGAACATAGATGTTTGAGGAAATTGGAAAACTGGGGTTTTGTTTTGGAAATTAAAGATAACAATTGCAGAAAATAAAGGGGTTTTAAAACAATTAAAGAGAGCACAGATCCTAGGGCAGATAATCTAATCATCAACATGTAAATATCAATCAACTCAGCAATGGGGAAAACATAGATTTTTGTGGATTAAATTCCTTGGTCAGGCAATTAAATCCTAGATTATTAATTAGTGACTATCTCCTCTCGGTCTCAAGAACACCAAATTAATTAATCTCAATAATTATCTAATTAATTCCTATGCAAGTTTCTTCCTTTTGAGACAGAAAACAAACACAATTAATTCTCTCTTCCTGTTAATAATTTCCATCTCTCGATCCATCAATTATTAACTATAAACCTAGATCTCAATTCACCTCTCGGTCCTTCTTTTAATCTAGATTATTAAATTAAATCAGAGAATTAATCCATGTTATATGAGTTGATATCAATTAGACATGCATCAGAAAAGAAATCATAACCCTAGAACCTGTTTAGGGTTCTAGCCACAAAACATGACTAGAATTAAAGCAAACATATTATTAAAGAACTTACAAATAAAGAGGAACCTTGAATGTCTTGAAAAACTCCAAAGTTCAATGTAAAATAATGCATAAAAGATGTATGATTTTCGTGCCTGAAAGTTCTAATTTATAGAGGGGGAAAAAGACCTAATTTGAGTATTGAGTCAAAATAGCAAAAACTGCCAAAACAGGCCCAAAATAGCTTTTTCGGGCTTCTGTGTCGCTCGACAGAGGGAATTTCGATCGACAGGAATCCTGTCGGTCGACAGAAATCCTGTCTCTCGACACGGATGCATCTGCCTGCGCAGTCTCACGGTTTTGGCCATAACTTCCTCTCCCGAACTCCGATTGACCCGATTCCAGTTGCGTTGGAAAGCTAATTCAAAGATCTTTCCATCCATGTGCTCCATTAGCTCAGATTCCATCTGTGGAAGAAGTCGTGACTGTTCCATTGAACATCATCTGCTTTCGGTACGGATTTCCAATGATTTTGGCCTAAAACCTGCAAAATTCACCCATCAAAGGCATAACACCCTCTAAAGTAGACTCATGCACAAAAATAAGTAAAAACATAACATAAAACACTTGAAACAATGGAGAAAAATATAGATAAGTGAGTATAATTATGAGCTTATCAATCTCGGATTCAACTTGGTAGATAATCCTCACCAGATTTCCAAGGACCAAGGGAACAGATCAGAAGATCAGATCTGTAGGAACAACCGTTCATCGCCGGCATTCAGATCCAAGATCCAGATCCAGATCTATTTCATCGTTGTTATTCTCCGATCTGTCCTGTAGATCAAACGGTGAAATCAGGTATTCTCTAGATCCATCCTCTGCAATTAATTTTGTAGGAGCATGCATAGGATTCGCATGGTTTATTTAATTGAAATTTATTCCTGGTATCCTAAGAACGATCCTTGGCAAGAAATTCATAATGGCAACTCGTGTTGTCCATCGTAGACTCAAACCCTACATGGACATCGGTCCACATAAGTCAGAATGGATCAATTCCAACACTTCCTCTGCTCGAGACTGACTAGCTTTAAAAGGCCTAGTTGACATCTTGCCCTCGATGCAAGATTCGCAGACTTGATAAGGTACAGCCTGGACTAAGTCCAATGTACCGTCATCTGCATGTCTCTGAATCCGCTTCAAGCTGATGTGACTCAATCTCAAGTGCCAGAGATATGTAAGATCCTCATCAGAAGAAGTAAGTTTTCTCTTTCTAGGATTATCAATAATGGATGAATTACATGCAATACTTGCGGAAGACTTAAGATTACAGTTAACAACATAGAGAGAATTATTCAGCATCCCACGACAGATAACACTGTTATTACCAGTAATAGAAACACCACTATCAAAAATAACTGAATATCCATCAACATAAAGTTTGGAAACGGAAATAAGGTTTCGCCGAAAATTCGGCACGTACAAAACATCTCTCAAAGTTAAAACAGAATCATCAAAGTACAAGGTGAAATCTCCAATGGCAGCTGCACTCACTTGTGTTGCATTCCCCATTGAGATGGTAACCTCGTCATTTTTCAGCACCCTCCTCGGTGTGAACCCCTGCAAAATGTAACAAACATGATCAGTAGCACCAGTATCCACTACCCAAGAATGAGTAGAAACCGATGCTAAACATGTTTCTGTTACGAATGCAAATGACGTACCTTGTCCCTTAGCATTCGGACAATCCACCTTTCCGCATCCAGCACAGCTCTTCTCCTTTGGAGTGACTTTAACCCTCTTCACCTTCTTTGACTTGCTTTCACGGTTTGCTTTCTTGAGCTTGCTTTCAGCACCGTCATCTCCAACCTTAGAGGTTGTCGAACTAGTGCTAGAAGCAGTCAGAATAGGCATCTGTGCTCGTATGGAAGATTGCTCCACCACAAGGTCCTCAAGTAGCTCATGCAGAGCATACTCTCCCCTTGCAGCAGCAACCACCTTAAAGTCATAAAAGGAGTCCGGAAGAGAGTTCAGGATGATATCAATCTCGCCTTGCGCACTGATATTACCACCCCGCACAGTGAACTGTCTCATGAGATCAATCATAGACATCATGTGCTCTATCACCGAACTATCTTCAACCTTCTTCTAGCACACAAGGTCATGCACAAACTTATAGTTAATAGTCCGTTCCACGTTGCCATACGCTGTCGAGAGTTCCTTCCAGATCTCTCCAACCCTTTCGAGGTACTCATACTTGTGCCTTAATTCTCTAGATAGAGAACCCGTGATGAGCCAGAAGGCAAACTCATCAGCATCCTCCCATCTTTCATAAAATCCAAGCTCAAGTTTGCAGACTTTATGACGAATACGCAACAATGGATCCATGAAAAGAACGTATGCTTGGTTTTTCAGATAAAGGACGTTTTTGATGCAAAAACTCCATTCATGGAAGTTTGGAACAGTTAGAGGATTGAGAGCAAGTAAATGATCGACAGTAGACATAGACATATCTGAAACAATAAAGAATCTTAAATAAGAACATACACGTAGAACTTCGAAAACAAATGCATTGAAAACCTTTTAATATATCAAATACAAATGTTTTCCAATAATTGCCCAAGAGTTCCCACCGCAAGCTACACTCGTAGACGTTTACGATGTCACCCTCAACCAGAACTGCGGGTTTTAAGCCCCAATCCATTTAATTTCACTACCATGTCAGGAAGCTTTTGACACTAGAAATTAATAATTAATGAAAACCTTAGACCAAGTCATCTCTCAAGAACATGGATGCAATTCTTGCATTATATTCTAAGATGCTTCTAAGCGATTAACCACAAATTTAACTCCGGCTAAAAGAGACAGTTTAGCATAGCACGTAACCATACCTCACAGCCCTTAAAGCTTTTGTTATCTATAATTTAAATCAATCCTAGAATACTTGTGAAAGAGATCTACGCAAGCAACACTCATACACGTTTACGCAAAACCCTCCCACTATTCACATGATTTAAATTGTTTGTCTAGAAATTCCAACAACCGTACCCATGCACCTCTAGGAACTAGCAAGCTACACTCGTAGACGTTTACTAGAACGAGAGATACACTTACAGCCTAGGACCGCTTTGTGGAGTTCTATTGATTTTCCAAATTTTTGCATGTAATTAAACAAGCCCAAAAATTCCCAAAATATAATCCAACAAAAGAAATTAATCACATAAGCATGCTTGGAAAGCTGTAAATAATAAAAGCGATAAAACATGCTTTTCCTATTATCTACACATGATTAATAGCGCACATAAATTAAAACACATATCATACGAGGACAATTAAGACAAACAAAAATTCCTCGTGGCCCCACAAAATAGAAAAAATAAATTCTATCTATTACAATTTGAATTTTGAATTATTTGAATAAGTCCAAATCTTTTCAAATCTTCCAGGGCCTTCAAATCTTCAATCACCAAATCTTTTGGGATTTAGGCTTTTGTGATCTGATGATTTGCCCTAACCCTAATGCAAACCCTAGGGTTTACACAAGATTGTACAAACCACCAAAACACGAGCCAACACCGCAGGGACAACAGCCGCCGACGACAGCCACCGCCGCCGCCGGCGATGCCGCGCGCCCGCCGCCGTCGTGTCCGTGTTCGTTCTTCGTCCTCGACCCGTCCAATTACAGATTTTTAAAAAAATAAAATTTCTATTCTATTACAATTTTCAAATCTATACTAATCACGGATTTTCTAGTGATTTTACAAAATTAATTCTGCGTTACACGGATAAACCACCGCGGGCTGTATTACACGGGTTGCCACGAGGAACAAAATGTAGGGTTTTTCCGTGAACCGAATCACCAAAACCAAACTGAACCGGATCGATTTATGGATATTGCACATAATCAAAATTCACAAAACCCTAGCATGCTCCTATGAATTTAATACATATCGTGGATTGAGGAATTATCGTTATTCCGATGAGTCTGATCCGATCTTTTGCATTTGAATTCCAAATTCCAATTCAACCACGCAATTCGATTTTATCTGCGGAATCAAAAATTAGAACCCTAATTTCTTAAATAAAATCTAAAGTAAAGAAAAGAAAGAAATAAGATTTCTGTTCTCCAGATCAGATCTTCAGGGCTGTGTCCCGGTGCTGGTCAGATCTACTACTGGTGAGGACTCCGTAGATCTGTGACTTGAGCAGGACCAGAATCGAAATTCTCCTCCCTCTTTTTCTCAGGATCAGCGCCCCTCTCTCTCTCTCCTCAGGGTTTCAGCTGATTTGAATCTTATGAAAAGTGGCTTAGGGTTTCAGAGAGTGAGAGGTCTATTTATAGACCTAGGGTTATAAAACCCTAGTGGGCTCCTGGGCTCAATTCAGCACACTTATTGGGCCAGACCTGTGACCTAATGCAAATAATAAAGTGGGCCTATAAATTAATTAATTCCCATGTCCACAACCCAGACACAATTAATTAATTAATATTAATTCTTTTTCACCACAGAATTAATACTGACCTACCCCTTTATTACCACGTTATGAGAACGGGTTGCATTAATTGAGAATCCCCATATTTAAGGTTACCGGACATCCATTAATTAATCGGAGCCTCTGACAAGCTCTAACTACAATTAATTAATATCTTATAATTCCTGATTAGTACCACTCAAACCTTATCACTCGTGCCTGAACTTAATCAGCCTGCAGGACTTTGGCACGATAAATGTTATTGAGCTCCTCAGGGAATGTCCCCATCATATTACTCGGATATGGTTACCTAAGTCCAATCTCAGGCGGTACTACACGAACTGTTGTTACCCAAGATGCGGATATACGAGCACGTTACTTAGGCTCTCCACCATGGCAAGTCAAAGCAACAGTCAACCCGTGCAAACCCCTAAACCTTCGTTAGGGTTTGGACTCAATCAATATAACGAGATCTTTTATTCGCTGATGTCAGACAGACGAATATATCTCACTGCGGTCCATCAATACGCCACCTCTGCGTACCAGCATGTCAAGTAACCAAGACAGACTACTTATTCTGACAATGTTGCAGCCATCTGGACAGACATATCCTCATACGATATCTCGGCTGTGATCAGGTTTATGTCTCACTAGGTCAACTGATCATACTGTCTTCTGCGATCTACAACACGCCGTATGATCGTCCCTATCGGTGAGACAAGAGGATACCATTGTTCACACATGTAAGATTGTTAACAGATAGGAGAAATAAACCGTTGTATACTCATTGTAATAAATGCTTTCAGTATACAAAACTCATCACGAAAACCATCCACGGCATTCATAAAATTCAAACATGCATAACGAATCCATTATGAACAACAGAGCCATAAAACAGAACCTGGCTCTGATACCAATTGTAGGGTTTTACCGTGAACCGAATCACCAAAACCAAATGAACCGGACCGTTTATGGTTATTGTTCATAAAACATTCATAAACCCTAAGCATGCTCCTATTGAATTTAATGCGTGGATAAAGAATTATTTACCTTAATTCCGTAGTCTCAGAAACGATCTTTCGCGTTTGTATTCCCAGATCCAAAATCAACCACGCGATATAATTAAATCTGCGGAACAAGAAATTAGAAATCTAATTTCTAGATTTAATAATGATCGAAAAAGACAGAGAGAAAGAATTAGGAGTTGTTCTCCAGATTAGATCTTCAGATCTGTTTCCCGGTGCGTTCAGATCTGCTACTGGTGAGGATTCCACAGATTTGTATTTGAGCAGGACCAGAATTCGAAAATTCTCCTCCTCTCTCCTTGAAGTCGGCGCCCACCTCTCTCTCTCACTAGGGTTTCAAATTTTCAATTGTGTTACAACTTGTGAGGGAGAGTTGTCTATTTATAGACCTAGGGTTGTAAACCCCAATGGGCTCCTGGTCTCAATTCAACACACTTTCCTTGGGCCAGACCTGGGACCTAATGCAAATAATAAAGTGGGCCTATGAATTAATTAATTCCCATGTCCACAACCCATGACACAATTAATTAATTAATATTAATTCTTTTTCGCCACATAATTAATACTGACCTACCCCTTTATTGCCACGTTATGAGAACGGGCTGCATTAATTGAGAATCCCCATATTTAAGGTTACCGGACATTCATTAATTAATCGGAGCCTCTGACAAGCTCTAACTACAATTAATTAATATCTTATAATTCCTGAGTAGTACCACTCAATCCTTATCACTCGTGTCTGAACTTAATCATCCTGCAGGACTTTGGCAAGATGAATGTTATTGATCTCCTCAGGGAATGTCCCCATCCTATTACTCGGATATGGTTACCTACACCCAATCTCAGGCTGTACTACACGAACTGCTGTTACCCAAGATGCGGATATACGAGCACGTTACTTAGGCTCTCCACCATGGCAAGTCAAAGCAACAGTCAACCCGTGCAAACCCCTGAACCTTCGTTAGGGTTTGGACTCAATCAATATAACGAGATCTTGTATTTGCTGATGTCAGACAGACGAATACATCTCACTGCGGTCCATCAATACGCCACCTCTGCGTACCAGCAAGTCAAGTAACCAAGACACACTACTTATTCCGACGATGTCGCAGCCATCCGGACAGACGTATCCTCATACGCTGTCTCGGCTGTGATTAGGTTTATGTCTCACTAGGTCAAGTGATCATACTGTCTTCTGCGATCTACAACACGCCGTATGATTGTCCCTATCGGTGAGACAAGAGGATATCATTGTTCACACATGTAGTTTGTTTAACAGATAGGAGAATTAAACCGTTGTATAGTCATTATAATAAATGCTTTCAGTATACAAAACCCATCAACATCTTCTTCGGGTTGCGTGTTGACATTCCGCACGGCTTCATTTCTATTTTCCATCTGGATATCCCATTCGTGGGCTTGGAGTCGGGCAAACACATCATTCGTCGTCATTTTATAGAGATCCTTCTCCTTCAAGCTCGTGACTTTGACAAACCAATCTTCTTTTAGCATCTTGGAGAGAATTTTCGCATTTACATCTGCAATAGAATACTCTCTCCCCAAGTTTTTTAGTTCACAGATAATAGCATTAAATCTTGCGTCCATCGATTTTATATTTTCTCCAAGAAGCATGTGAAATTATTCATACTTATCTACACAGTTTTGAAGCTTGTTCCGCTTCATTTGATCGGTATCTTGGCAGAGAGTGCTAAGGAAATCCCACATCTGCTTCACATTATCATAAGCTAAGGCTTCGACAACCAACGACTCTGGTAGGGATTGAAGGATTAGTTCCATAGCCACTGAGTCCAGCTGAAAACGAACTTTGTCTTCGTTTGTCCATTCAGCATATGTCTTATCGACAATGTCTGGACCAGCAGCTCCTCCGAGCTGGGTGTTCACCATCGTGATCTTTATTAGTCCATTTGATAGAACCTCTACCATCTCCGGATGGACATTCTTCAACATGATCAGAGATCTCTTCTTCCATATGTTGAGGTTCTCTGGGGTGTATTGGGGAAGCTTTGTTATGTGTACCATCCTTTATAACCTGAGCTTGAATACAAGAAGCAAATGAGTACAAGGAAAGAGATATGGTCCTAAGCGACTGAACACAACCTTGGTTTATAAGAACCTTGGCGCGTGATCCACTTGTTAGTCCAGAAATCGGAGAAAATAATATGCAGCGGAAAGTAAGTATGATATGCACTTGTTCTTCGAAACTGATTGAAACTCAGTTTCGAGTTATATAAAGTAAGTTAAGCTCAAAAAGAAAATAAATAAGTTTCAGAGTTATACACTTCAATATTTTGACAAGTATTGAAGGTTTCAAAAATGAGTATGAGAAACGTAAGTATGCTGAATCTTAAATGAAAGCATGTAAATGACTCAGGATATTATAGTGGTTTGGAATTAATATCCTACTCTTCCGAACTTAATCGGGAATCCACTAAGCTTTGTACAAGTTTTCTTACAATCTATGAACAACCCATCGGCAGTCCGTCCTTCGGTTTGCTGTTGTCACTTGCCTAGGAACTCATTGTTGACTAAGTCTTCATGTTGAAGTGAGGACGCACCCCGCAGCCTTCTTCCTGGTGGTTGGATGTTTGCATGTTCTTCCCAAAACTAAGCTTGGTGGCTAGATGCCCGTAAGAATTAGTGTTCCAGAGTAGAACACTGACTGTTATGAATATACTTAGGAAAGTAATATTCACCAAAGTGTAGCTTTAGCTTATAGCTTCAGCCTCGTGCTTGTGAACAGAAGCACGAAATGAATAACTTGAGTTGAAAACTCAAGTCTCGTGTTAAAGAACACGGAGTATCAGAGAACTTTTCAGATGAAAGTTTGGCAGAGCTTTGACTTATCTTAGCTTGAGAGTTTGTAACCTTTTCTGGTTGAGATGTCGACCTATTTATAGGAGAATCCTTGGGTGTTTGAAATTATTCCCGTTAGACACGAAATTCCAGTCGTAAGAGACAGTATGAATGTCGTCCAATCATGTCCATTCTTTGGTAGGCCAGCTCTGCTCTGAAAAATGTTGTACTTTATGATTTTTCCTACCTGCTCTTGTCAGACTCAGTTTCAGTCCGAGGAATCCAAGCATGGGACATCCTCGTACTGACTTTTACTAAGCATTCAATACATTTTAAGTCTAACTTCGAACGGTTCGCCTTGTGTTCCATGTGCTTTTGAAGTAAGGCCTCCATATTGACATTCCATAATCAGTATGGGCAACCCTCATACTGACTTCTCATAAGTCAGTATGGTAATCTCTATACTGAGTTCCCAAATTCAGTATAGGCATTAGTCATACTTAGTGAAACTAACTAAGTTTCATGCACGAACACTTCTTCGAATCTCGAGCATATCCTTAGCTCAGTCTTTAGCACCTAAGTTCTATTACAACTCATAATTCTATACAAGAATTACAAGATAGAACTCTAGAAACTTAGTGTTAAAGTAAGTTTTGACATATCAAAACATCAAATTAAAGAAGGAATTAAAACTTAGTTCCTAACATTATCAGTGCAGGTAAATGATTAATATATATATATATATGTATAGATAGATAAATAAAGAAAATTATAGATTCAAGGTTGATTGTTAGTGATAAGTGATGGAAAATTGAGAAATTAATTGAAAAAAAAAATGAAATAGAATTGGCTAAAAATAGTGTTCATGTGATTAGGCGTATGCTCGACGGGGCGGTATTAATGGTTGAAAGCTATATAAATATTGGATGAAAAGTCTTATCATTGACTTGACTCCAACTGCATAATGCATATGCTTCCAAACCACTACCATAATATAAACCCCAATTAACCCACCTCCATTTATCTATATAACTCCACATTTAATTTGCATTTGCTCAAATATTCCCACTGTTTTAATTTCCTGCCCTCTAACATGGCTAACTATGGCACCACCACACACAGGCCATCCACCACCAATCCTCCGCCCTCTCCAATTAACGACGGCGAACCCAAAGACTCATCCCAAAAGAATCCTTACACCATCACCCTCTCCTTCCCCTTCGACATACCTCCCACCCCAGAATCCGCAGCAGCTAGGATAGTCAAAAACCTGAAAACATTCAGTTTATACTACGCAACATTTGTATGGACAGTTCTGTTCATCGCCCTCATCCCCGCACGCAAAGTCTCGGTCGTGTATCTGGTCGCCACCACGGAGGTGGCGTTCCTCTACTCTCTCCTGCTGCGTGCTCACCCGGGCTCTCACCGGCTGATCGACAAACGCATCGTGTTTGTTTCTTTGTTTGTTGTGGCGGCGGTCGAGATGATTCTGACCGAAGCTGCTCTTCATCTGTTTCTAGTCCTTGCTGCAACCCTGCCCATCGTTATGCTTCATGCAGCGTTGAGCAAAACGGATGTTGATGCTTCTGTCGATGATCAGGCCGAAGAGTTGGCTCGTCTCGCCGTCGAGAAGGTCGGCGGCATCGGCGGTGCTCAGACGCCGGAGAACTTTGTCTGACCTGTCCTTACTCCTTACTGTTATTTTGATGTTTTGTTAATTTTCTCTTTCAATTTGCTATGTTCATGGACTTGGCATTTTGTTGCGAATAATCTAAGGATTATATAAATCGAAATATGTGATTGGATAGTAAATTAAATTGATTTTTGTTGTTGAGTTATGGAGTTCGAGATTATATAAAAAATATAGTAGGTACTCATTTCGTTGTGATTATATGGTCCAGTTTAATTTTATACATTTCTAAAAAAATTATTTAATATTTAAATTAACTTTTTAATATTACCCTTATTTAAAGTATTAACTAACTTTCATTTTAATAGTATTACATTTAATATTTTTATTTTCCAAAGTTATTCAGGTGTAATTGTAAATTATTTCCAAAAAAAAATAGCAAATATAAAAATTGAATAATATAATTAAAACACCTTAAAATAGTAATCTAGATCAAATAATTGAATAATAAGTTGTTGAGAAGTAGAATATATATAAGGTCATAATAAGCATTAAATTAATATGTTGATGTTTTATCTCTCATAAAAAAGTCTCTCTAGAAATCCTTTGTCTTCTAAGGCATTAAGTGTCAAATGAAAGCAAACACAAAATCTTATTTGATATTATCTCTATATAATTATGATTGACGAATTTGGGTCGCGAAAATGCGTGTTTTTTTCACATATACTGGCGTATATTTTTATGTTTCATCTTCAAATCAATATACTATTTTATCATGCAACAATTATTATTGCTAAACTAGTCGTAATATGAGACTTTTATGAACGGACCCAGTCTTTGCATTTCAAGATCGAGATAAAAAAAAATTCAAAAAAAGAAAGAAAGAAAGATCGAGATAAAATTTTAAGTTGACTTGACCAAAGTCTATTTTATGAATAGAATTAATCTCATAATTTCAATTGACTCGGTCCACTCGGCTAATCAGTGTCCTATTTATCGAGTCTACTAAATATTTATTACTTTTTCAAACTCTTTTTTACGTTGAATTAACATTTGTTAAAATTTTCTAAAAAAAAAAAGAGTAAAAAATTACTATTTATTATTTTAAAATATCATTTATTAAGGATAATTCTAAACATAACCACAATTTTTTTCAACATAGCCCCTTATTTTTTTTAAAAATCAAATAATTATGTAATATTACTATTTCAACCTTATAGCCCTTAAATTAAAACTTCAATTTAAAATTGACAAAAAAAATCGTATAGCCCCTATCCCCTTAATTTCTTCTCACTTCAAGCAAATCATAGCCAGAGTTATATACACAATCAAACAGATAAAATATAAGTAATTTGTAGTCTTCTTTAACATCAAACTTATTAGCTTTCTGTGTCAGTGCGCTCCTTTCTTCATTATTTGTTGCTACTTCACATTCTGAAACGAATGAAAATCAAATTCGAAACAATAAAATATAAGAAGCTTTTTTTGTTTTCTTTATTCACTTTATTAGCAAAATAGGGGAGTAAATTTGGGTGGGGGTTGGGGTGTAAATACATAGGCTGCTGCTAGCAAAGCAGAGGTGAGATGCGGCTTTGTGACCAATTTTGGTAGAAACATGCTCCCGGAACGGGGCTAGCATTGACTTGCAGCAGTAAGTAAAATTCTGTCGTTTCTTCAATCATCGACATTCTCGCCACCTCTTCCGTGGCCGCGTGAGGTATTCCCTTCGCAGGTAGTCCTCCGTATCAGGAGGTGGGCAAACCTTGAGACGGAGTTGGGGCTGCCAGATGATCCGAGTTTGCATCGCACACAATGTCGATTGCAACTAACAAGACAAATCCACTCCTTTCCACATGGGTACGCAAGCTGAATGGATTCTTAGGAGTATGAACCTATGATCCCTTGCAAACATCAACACATAAAAAATCAAATAATGTTATCAAAATCCTTCTAATACTCTCTTGTTAGATGTTTATGTGAATCTCCAGCATAAAATTGTGGCTCCTGAAAACAAATGCTTTGATATCAATCACTTGTAATAATCGATTGCTCTGGCGATTATTTGTGGAAAGAAAGGGAATAGAGTCATTAGATCTGTAGCTAGGTTTGTTTTTTCTTTTTAATTGGAGGGGCTACATGGGTGAAATAGTAATATTACAAAATTATTTAATTATTTTAAATAAAGAGGTTTATGTTGAGTAAAATTGTGGCTATGTTTAAAATTACTCTTTATTAATATAAAGTGATACATTATTACATTCTAACCTCAATTTACCGCCAAATACATAAAATATGGGGTGTGCAAGATTCGACCAAAACCCGAAAAATTGATCGAATCTGCGAATTCCAGGTCAGGTGAAAGGAGTGCATGTCGGTGAAATTTTTTTCACCCAATAGGTTTTGGGTCGGGTATCGAGTGGAGGATTTCGGGCTCGGGTATCACCCGACCTGACCGAAAATTAAGCTTAAATAAATTAATAATATATATAAATAATTTATTAATTCTGAAACCTCTAAAATCTAGCATAATTCAAAATTTCTCAATCTCACTATCCACACCGCCCGTCTCCAACTCACTTAACCAAATCCAGTTCCCCCACCTTAATCCGGCCACCACCCCGACACCGCAATCACCAACCCTCACTCTCACGCCCGCTCGTCCTTGCAGACATGGTTCTCCTCCCTCGTTCCGCTTATTGCGCCGTGCAGCCCTCACCCAATCACGACCCGTGCAACTCTCTCCATGCACGCTGATGTCTTGTGCCCCGGCTGCCTTTGCTACCTTGTGCTCACACGGTCGTTGCCTTCCCAATCCAATTGATTTATTCTATAATTTTTTTTAACTTGAATCAGACCCGACCCATCCGATCGATTTTAAAGTCAGTTGGTGCACGCTGTAGATCGGATTTCGAGTGAGGGGGTTGGGTGGGTATAGGATCTTGAGTCAACTTGATCCGATCGATTGCACATCCCTAATAAAATGTTGTGGGATTCTTTTTAATTAAAAAGACTTTGGGGCCATCTTTGTAAAATAAAAGAAAGTAAAAGGGAAAAAAAATGGAAAAGAAAATATTATCTAAAATCCCAAATTTGATAGCCCCTCTTCCTGCACTTCCACTTTCATTCTCAGCATAAACCCTAATCCAACTTCCTACAGCAAAAACATGCTTCTCCAACCCACAACTCAAATTATTCCCCCAAATTATCATCTGAATTACTGTACTCATTTTAAGATTTCAAGCTCGCTCTCGTTCTCGTCTGGCCTGCTGCAGAATTCGACTTTTTTTCTCAAAGAACGCAATGTATCCAACGCCTGTAAAGCCCACAAAAGTCCAGCGTTTATCACGTGCTCATCGTTATCCGACGTTTACAGTTACGGAACTGTTGATTATGAGAGGAGGCCGCCGCTGAAATGGAACGCTATCTACAAGAGAATATCAGCGTTGGACAGTTCGGACTCGAATGTGAACGTTGCCACTGTGTTGAACCAAACCGAGAATGAGGGCAAGAGGCTCTCCAAATGGGAGCTTTCTAGAGTTGTTAAGGAGCTCAGGAAGTACAGGCGCTACCGGTTGGCTCTTGAGGTAGTGTGTGTAGCATATAATAAGCCTTTTGTTTTTCACCTAAATAGGTTGATGATGGATAGGGCATCCCTTGGGATGATAAATCTATATTGATTTGGCCATTGTTAATATTATTTTCTTTTACTCTGTAGGGTGTATTTTAATTCTTCTGTATTTGGTTTTCTACTGGATAAAACTGCCGTGTTTTCACTTAGATAAGCTGTATCTTTTTCTTTTAAAATGATTGGGTTACTGTAGTCATGTTTGATTTTCGACTGTCGCCCTATTGGAATTTAATCAAATTATCATATTTAAGTGGCTATATGAAACTGTATTGTTAAAGAATTATGATTCGCTGTTGGGTTTGAGGATTTTAACCTTGATAGTTGATGCTAAGGTAGGGGCGCCAATGAGCTTAAAGAAATATCTGTTTTTGAGTTAACTTGGTTTTGTTTAATTTTATGCTTCTGAAAGTCAGGTCTAATTACAATGTCTGATGACTTCCTTTCTGTTGTGTGTTGTAATGAATCCAATATTCAGGCTAATGGGATGTATTGCATTGACTGAGTTCAAGAAATTAATCTTATAAACTAAGGCGATTTGTAGTAGTACTTCATCCTCTTAAAATCTCCTTCACTCTTTTCTGTGAGCTTGTTTGGGTTTGGGATTATGGTAGTTCACTTGGCCATCGGCCCATCGCTTGTGATTTGGCAATTACTGGTTTTGTGCTTTATTGTTTATGAGTGTAACTTGCGGGCTAGTATATCTATGCCAGCAAGTCATTTATATATCAAGATAATCTAGTGTCTGTAAAAAACTTCTGCTCTTTGCAGGTTTATAGTTGGATGAATAACAGAGCAGAGAGGTTCCGAATAACCACAAGTGACACTGCTATTCAGTTAGATTTGATTGCTAAGGTGGATGGAATTTCTAGTGCTGAACATTATTTTAACAAGCTACCAGATGGCTTGAAAGATAAGAGAATATATGGTTCCCTTTTGAATGCTTATGTCCGTGCTAGCATGAGGGAAGAAGCTGAATCTCTGATGGATAAAATTAGGACAAGAGGTTATGCTAGTCATCCACTTCCATATAATGTGATGATGACTCTTTATATGAATCTCAAAGAATATGGGAAGATTGAGTCAGTGATCTCCGAAATGAAGGAGAAGAACGTAGCGCCAGATCTTTACACGTACAACATTTGGCTGTCTTCCTGTGGATCTGAGGGATCTCTTGAGAAAATGGAACAAGTTTTTAATTATATGGAGCTAGACACCTCCATCAATCCCAATTGGACTACCTATAGCACAATGGCTACGATGTATATCAAGTTTGGGCAGATTGAGAAGGGTGTAGACTGTTTGAGGAAGATTGAAAGTAGAATGACTGGTCGGGACCGTATGCCGTACCATTATCTATTGAGCCTGTATGGGAGTGCTGGTAAGAAAGAGGACGTTTATCGCGTGTGGAACAGCTACAAGGCTTCATTTGTCAATATTCCAAATGTGGGCTATCACACTGTGATCTCTTCTCTAGTTAGAATGGATGAAATTGAGGGTGCTGAGGAGATTTATGATGAATGGCTCTCGATGAGAACGGTGTATGACCCTAGAGTTGGAAACCTTATTTTGAGTTCATATGTCAGAAAAGGGCTGTTTCAGAAGGCTGAGAACTTTTTCAACCAACTGATCGAGGTCGGAGGAAAGCCTAATTCTATGACTTGGGAGATCATATCCGAAATCCACATCCAAAATTCCAGGATTCCTGAGGCTTTATCTTGCTTTCAGAGTGCTGCTTCGACTGGTGGTTCGAAGTTCTGGAGGCCAAAACCGAGCAATGTCTCAGCCATTCTTGATGTTTCTGAGCAAAAAGGGGACATTGCTACTAAGGATGCCTTGTTAGAGGTCCTGAGACAAGTAGGCTGCCTTGAAGATATGGGGTATATGTCGAGTTTACCCTCACTGCAAGATGAACTGAGAATTAATGAGAGTGCCCCGACAACAACGACGATGACAGAGGAGAGAGCAGATAGTGATGTGGAAGATGATGTAGATTTTGTGCTTCTAAACCAACTCCAGGAGAGCTTTTGAGGATTCAAAATAGGTCACCAATGCATTGCACAGAGGGCAGTGACAGTATGTTTTGGTAGTAAATATTGTGTTAAATCTGTAATAGAATCAAGAATCATGCTTTCTTGAAAATCTCCTTTTTGAATTTTGTCGTTTGGGCTGGTGCCCTCCATTCTTATTTGAATTTTGAAATCCTCAATTGCCTCTAGTATTATCATCATTCATATACAGGTAAAAAAAAATAAAGGCAAATACAATATAATATCAAACATTATTAAACGCATTTAAATTATTCAAACTCATAATCTTGTAGTTACTTTTTCATCGACAAGATATTTAATCACTGCATTTCGAAATCGAAAACTCGTTCTCACGCGGATAAGCTTGTGAGAAATGCCAACTCATATACATTTTTCTTCATACTTCAAATACTTGTCTTTTCCTATAATTGAACAACAAATCAAATTTCATAGGCCCACTCAGATGAAGGCTGATTGATTTTATTTGAAAAAAAAAAAAAAAAAAGGGTAATTTGAAGGCAAACAATATGGTTGGTATAAATAAAATAAAAAGGAAAAAGGCTATATAGTGAGTGATAGGTCCATTGAATTATCAGACAATGCACCATGCCTATAACATGTTTTGCCCAGCTTCTTCAAGGGACCCCATCTTCCTTTTATTCAAATATCTGAAAATTAATCCATCTCATTACAACATTAATTTGAGATTGAGAAAAATCTAAATCGAAATTTCTCGTTTACTTAAGAGTGAAGGGTACCGCTAAACTAATCTACGTTTCAAATCATGGAGTATTTAGTGATACTGTATGGGATACTGAGTGCATGTGCATTTGGATGATATGTAAATTTCATGTGTCAATCATTACAACAAACCGAATATATTAAAAGAAATGGACAAATTATATTACTATCTTTATTTAGACATGCTACATATTTTATTTAGCTCTTTTGTAGGTCACATGGATCTGAATGCACACACAACATCCATCTCTGTGTATATAAAAACATATTTATGTTTATATTAATTTATTGTACGGTGTATTAATATTAATTTATTATAGTACATAAATACACATAATATGTTTAATAAGACAAATTTAACCTTGGAGCCAGGGTGTTGGTACGTGAATTACAAGTTGGTCGCCGCTACTTGATAATTATTGTTACACAACCACAATTTTATAATATAAAAAAAAATTCTAGTGAAATATTCAAGAATAAATTATAAGATCTTTTTGTTACCAACTTCTTTAAAAATTAGAGTAACATAACATGCATGTAGAGAAAAAGAAGTTGGAAGAAGAGAAGTTGCCTTCCACGATATGCTTTAATTTACTCTTATTTGACTCCAAGCAATCCATGCATCAACCTTTTTTTTTATTAAATTCTTACAATATTTTTTCTTTAATTTCTAAATTGCCGTGACTAATTTAATACAAATGTATAATTTCTTCAACACATACATAAAATAGCAAGAATACATTGAAATTTATCTAAATGTATATAAAAATAACGATAAAGTTAAAGTCTACGGTAAATAAATATGAATGTGAGGCTATAGATAGATGGCATTGAATGTTGAGATGGAAAAATATTAATTAGAAAAATAAATAGTTTTTAAACATACAATATACATAACAAAAAAAAGTAAAATATATTTAAGGTATAACATATAACAAAAAAAATATGTAAAGTTATAAATAAGTCTTAATTTATATCATCGGTTAAACACAAATGAAAATTTGAAGTTATTCATATTTAGCAATTGAGTTTTTCTTTTAATAGATTGTATTAACTAAGATAGCACCTTATCTAAATATCTATATCTATATATATATTAAAGTAAGGCCGGAGGTAAAATATGGAAATTTCAGATACATTAATTATTTATTAATTATCTATTGAGTTCATTAATTATTGTGTAAAATATTCTATAATTATTTCACTATGATTTGAGTTTTCATCAAATTTTCAAGAAAGGAAATATGTAAAATTTTAATCTATATATGTTTGGAAAATATATAAAAATCAATTAAATTAAATTTTTTTAATTATTAATTCAACATAACTAATATAAATTTAAGGGAAATATTGTGTAATACATTACATAATTAATTTTGTATTGAATGAATTTATTTGTTAACATGTCCTCATAATTTTCGCAATAATTAGAAAAATATATTAATATATTTGACACAACAAACATGTAGCGCCCCCCAGTTTGCCTTCCCGAACCATCGAGAATGCTACAGTGGTGTTGAACAAATTTGACAAGGCAACTGTTTGCAAAAGTCAAACAAGAATTAATGGAAGTGTACAAAATCCAACGCATACATACATTTATTTATGCAACAAAAAGAAACAACTCCCATACCAATATACTTTAAGTTATACATAATTAGATCAAATTCTCAACTTCAATCAAAGAGGGAAGGAAATTATAAATATCAGAGGTTCATTGCAGCGGAAAGTTGCATAGAGGAGATATCACTACAAGAAAATTGTAGAACGACAACGGTTTAGGGTTAAATGCGTTGTTGTAGAGTGAATATAGCTTAAAGCGTTGTCTATTTAAATATAAAAATACGTAAAGACAACGGTAGAAACTCACCGTTGTTGTTTAATTATTGTCTTATTACACAAAAGACAACACTTAAATTTAAATGTTATTATTTAACTATTGTTATATATCTTAAATATAATTCTAAATTAATCTAAAATAAAAAACCTAAATTACATTCATAAAAAAATCTAAATTTACTATATTCCCTTCCTAAAAAAAGCTAAATTCCCGAAATTCCCAAACCACCGTCGCCCTCCCGTTATCCCCACGAACTACCGCCACACCAACGTCGCCCCTGCAAGTCTACACGGCAACCACCACCACCATCGCCCCTGCCGCATCCACACACGCCCACCGCCGTCGACATTGCAGCACGATTGATAGTCCCCTGCCGTCGCACACCACTCATTATCGCGCTGCCGCCATTGCCGCACGGACCCCCGCCCGCCTGCCCTCTGCCGGCGCCGCACGCCCGCCCGCCCGCCCTCTGCCGGCGACGCACGAACGCCCTACTTGATATCCTTTGTGTTGCTGCTTCTTCTAGTTACTTATAACTTTTTACAGTTTGGTGATTGGTGAACACTATAACGTTTCCCTAAATATAGTACTATACTGACCATTCTTTTGAAGGAACATGAAATTACTAATGTAGGATTGATGATAGGCCTTGCAGCTTCTTATAGAGGAACTATGCAACCATCTATCTCAAAGGTAAAAAGAAAATATCATGTTTCATCCTTATCAATCACCAAATCGTCTCCTCTTATGTGGTCTTACAAATTTTTCATTTATTTTATGACTGAAAATGTCTGCATCTTCATTTTGTATTTAGTGCATGTATGTGATTAGCAATGTTTCTTTGTTTCAGCTACACGATGATTCCCACACATATAGGAGTTGATTAAGAGCTTTGTGCTACTAGTTGGGCTAAACACCTCGAGTTCCATCATTATTATGAAGTTGATTTTTCAGATTTTATGTGATAGTTTATACTTTGGATTTTTCATAATTGTTAGTTTGTATCTGTTGGACCCTTTCTATATTGTTATATCCCATACTCAACTTACAATTTTCTTGCACAACTACAATAATTATTCAAGAAAACTTATTATTAAATTAAGATATATACATATATATATAATTCTGGGCAGATCCATGTGCGCAAGGATGGGCCGACTGTGTTCAAGACTATGTTCAAGTATATACATGATGGACAAGTATTTACTTTGTATTTTCGGATAATGCTAGATAAATATTTACTTTGTAGTTTCGGATATTTTATATTTTGAGATATTGATTGACAACTACTTTGGGGATATTGTTGAATGTGATTGCTAATTAATGAAAGTTTTAATTATATTTTAGTGGATTTCGTGATTTAAATTGTGTATTATTTTGTTTACGTAATAGTTTACTAACAGGTTTTAAATTAATTTTTAATTTTTAATCTACGACAACGATAAATATAGATGCGTTGTCATTTAGAGTGTGAAAAATCGTTGTCAAAAATGTAAATAACAACACCCACATTCGTGAATTGACAACGGTTATAAACTGTTGTCGATATATGTAAAACAACACTTAAAAACCGTAGTCGTAGGGGTAATTTATTAAACAACGTATAGCTACGACAACGATTGATTATTGACTATGACAACAGTTTTACACGGTTGTGGTAAGTACATACGACAACGGTTAAAAACCGTTGTCGTAGGGGGGGTATCTACGACAACACAACCTATGTCTACACTACGTCTATAGCTACGACAACGGTTTTTAACCGTTATCGTTCTACAATTTTCTTGTAGTGTATGCATATGAAGATGCGTATCTCAGGATTTGCTCTTGTTGGTATCAGATAATCACAGCTTCAGCACATCACACTTCCTCTTCCTCATCCTATCTTTTAACCTACACATTTTAGAAATAATGCGAGGGGCTGAGTACTAATGTACCTTGTGGAGACATGCCCGAAAACATACATTTATAAATATAAATGCTATGCCACACACACCGGTAACCCACGGGTTTTGTTGAAAGTACCGTGATTACCTAAAATATTTTATTTTCACTGCATGCATAATTTAAAGTATGAAATCATATATGTTTACCGTTTCGTATCTGGAAGTTGGCCTACTTCCGAGTTACGATGAACAGCTGGGAATGGTGTAACCCACTCGACCCACTGTCATCAATTAGTGCACTGATCTCAGGGCGTACCTGTGAGATCCGATCGATTTTAAAGGTACCCCGTACCTCTCCTTATCACACCGTGAGGTGTCAGCACTCCAGCTGAGGGACCTGAGAATATGGAGCTCGTGGCTCGACGTACATAGGATAGCAATCCTCTAGATATTAATAAGGTTTAGCGCGAGCCTTGGTGACCTGTTCATACCTCATTAATTATCTCTCCGGGAATTTAATCAACCGGAGGTACAGATATGACATCAAAAACGTTTGGCATAGACAGTCAGTTTAAAACAAAAATATTTTATTACACATTTTGGAAAAATGAGCTCACAGCTCGAAAAGGGAGATTTTAGGTTTTTATCGAAATAGTCCCCACCTTTCAAGAGCTTACGAATTTGAGATAAATTTATAGAGTCGATGAGCTTCGGTGATTCCTTGTGTTTCCTTCAAACATCAATATGGCATAAAAATACGTTAGAACTTATAGTCTAACTGTTAAATAGTTAGTATTTAGTTGACGTGTTAGGATTCCAGGTTTTAGGCTCTACTGACTGGACTGGACTGACAACCCAACAGTTCGACATGCACCCCTCGTATATCAAGGTATGCATAGAATTCAATAAACCTCTCTAAACAAATTATCTCAGTTACAGCCATTGAATGAATCAACGTTGCATATTTAAGCACGTTATATCTCGACATGCAAATAACCGTACATTATTCAACATAATCAAAATCCAACATCGAAAATTAATTCTTTTTGCATAATCACGTGCATAAAACATAATATTAAACATATATAAACTCATGCATCAAAAATGAATTGAATCGGATCGAAAACGAGTGAAACGCGCGAAATAGGGTTGGAACGCTGTCTGTGTCGATCGACGGCCACGGCGTCGATCAACGCCGGCCACGTCAATCGACAGCAGTGGCATCGGTCGACAGCCACGACGTCTATTGACGCGGTCGCGGTTCAACAGTTAAACGCGCACGGCTGGAACTCGTGCGACATGCGCGAGTTTTTCCGGCGAAAATAGTCACCTCCGACCTTCGACACTTATCCTATCCAACTCTATATCGACCCGCGACCACGACATGCACCAAAAACTTGCCGGAAAGCTGTAAAATTCACCGAAAAAAGGAAAGTGAAAGTTCACCTGCGCAGGTTTCTTCACGGCAGCGGCGGCGACGATCCGGCGGCTGGGTCAGTCGGAATTTGGTACTAGAAAGTTCCTAAATGCACGAGGAACACGAATATGTAAACAAATCTGAGATTCGTCATCAATTTAACGCGTTATGAATATTTAAGCGGAAACTCCGACTTACCGTCGCAGCAACTTCGGACTGCAATTTCTCCCTCGTTTTACGACGAAAATCTGTGTTCTCAATTTTTGTATAATCACCGAAGTGCAAGCTATACGAGGGTGGGGGTGGCACGACAAAATTTTGCCGGAGGGTGGCCGAAAAATTCAGACAAACACGCTGCAGCTGAATAGTGTTTGCGCAGAGTGTATATAATAAGGTGTGAGCTTGACTTGTTTCAGTCTTGGTGGTAGCCTAGCAAGTGCATGTTAAGACATCTTAGGTGAAATCTTTAGGTAATATCTGCATTAAAAGTTCATGCCTCCTCTCTGAAAATTTTCCAGCCTCTTTCTTCTTCAATTTGCACATAGGTGATAGGTTATGGTGTAGCATGTGGGTTGGCATTGAAAAATTATAAACATGACCAAATATAATATATGTATATATATTTTGAATTTTCAAGAAAATAATATATAAATGTTGTTTTGAATTAGAACTAACACTATACTTAAAAAACAGAATTAAATTTAACAAATAAATAAAGTAAAGTAAATGAATCTCAATATAATATCATATATGCACTACATACATAATATATTAATTTTATTGTATATGTTATAATACAATCTTATGATTTACATATTTAAAAATATATATCATTTATTCATAAAAAAATATCAAACAAAATAATTTTAACACAAAAATTTATAATTCTCATGCATCGCGTGGGGTGCAATACTAATTTTTATTAAAGTTTGAAACCCATAATTTATTAAACACGATATAATATTTAAATTATTTTGTCCCGAGTTGCGGACAACAATTGATTTATACACTTTTATCCATGTCATATATTTAGGGATGGTTCGGTATGTTATAACGGACATTTTTACCATCCTGTGTACCGAATTGAATCTCATTGTACGATCACATTATTACCGTACCGAGATTTTTGGTATACCAAACTTTCGGTGTGTTTTGGTATGACACGGTATGCCATTACTTCTTTTGGTATACCCTCGTCGTACCAAAAATGTCTTATATACTTGCAATTTTATTGTTGTTTATGTTGAGATTTATTTTAGAAACCTATTTATATCAATAATAATATAATATTTCTTTGAAGTGAAAATGGAAGATAAGATCTTATTTTAGATTTATTATTTTAAAATAAAAATAAGAGTAAAAGACAATAAAATAATATTCCCTCCGTCCCGGGTCATTAATCCTATTTTGACGTAGCAGAGTAACCAATGTGTGTGAGTGTAGTGGAAATTATATTTTATTAATATAAGGAAATTTTTTTTCATTTTAGGAAATGAGACTAATGTAATGGGATATACGAAAATGAGAAATTTGACTAATGAGGCGGGACGGAGAGAGTATAATATTTTTGGTTCGGTATGTGTCGGTATACTTTAAATATTACAATAGTCATACTTTTACCCATTCGAAAATTTTTGATGTGGTATGAAATCTTACAAAAAATTACGATATACTCCCTCCGTTCCTAATAATTAGTCCCCAATTGAAATTGATGATCAATGTTTGTGAGTGTAGTGGAATTAATATTTTATTGATAAGTGTGAAGAAATTTACCATTTTAGGAAAGAGAACTAATAAATGGAATAAACCAAAAAGGTAAGTAGGACTAATAAATTGGGACGGATGGAGTACCAAAATTCAATTAATTTCGATAACTCTTCGATTCAATTGAAATATATATGGTATTTCGATATTTTTCTCATTCTTACATATATTGGTGAGTCACTCTCAAATCTCGAAGTAGAAAGTTGGCAAATCATTCCATATTTAATGATATAGAATATTTATATGAAAACAAATGTTGTTGTTTTAGAGATTTTCTCTTTGATAGCTGTCGAAGATTGGTAACAAATGCAAGAAAAAAGAAAAGAAATGGTCGTGATTTACTTACTTTAATTAATAAATAAATGATGGAGTAGTGTAGTACGTGAGACAGACGTGGTGGCAGACTGTCTTTGCATTGCACTACAACTGTACTTGGCCACCATCTTTAATTTTCTTTTGTAAGAATTAATTAATAACCATGCTTTACTAAATATTTGTATGAGATAGATTTTATTAATAAATGTTTTAATCGAATTTATTTATTCTTTATTCAATATAAAAATGTATTTCTTTTATTATTATTTTCAATAAATAATTTTTTTATTTTTATTGGCTAAAAACATCATTATAATTATAATTATTTACCAGTTCATAAATAACTTATACATTTTCATTCTTTTATTCTAAATATGTATTCAAATTATAAATTATATATTTAATTATTTCAATAAGAATGAATTAATAGTATATCTAAAACATATATATATATATATATATATATACATATTTTTTGAAATAGTAAATGCCTACGAACATAAACAAAAATGTGTTTGAGGCGCATGTGGTTGCAAAACTCATTAGATGCTATTCGAGTAAGGCTTAATGCTAAGACGATAATTAATCGGTAAGTTAATTTATGATTTTTATATTTTAAATGTATAAATATTAAAAATAAAATCTATAAATTATAATTATGTTTAAAAAAAACACCAATTGGACCTCATCTATCCTGCATAGTCCGTTGCTTAGCCCACTTAGACGTCGAACAATTTAAAAACACCTAATGAGGTTGATTTGGTAGTTTTATATTCGTCAGGGATTGTCTAACGTCTAGACGACCACCTAACCTAATTTTTACAACACTGATTTATGAAGAAGATATAAAAGGAGGATTTTTTTTAGGTATGGATAAAAAGTGAAAAAAAATAATGAATTTGCTATTGGAGACAGTGTAAGAAATCAAGATGATAAAAAAAATGAAATCCATGATTAAAACCTTCATTCTTGTTTGCCTTAGATATCCAAATATATGAGAAATATATATGAAGATAAAATTGGACAAGATTGTATATATTTGTGCCGACAAATGGATGTTATGGGTAGCTGTCTGAGTTTTAACACTAAATTTGTGACCTAACATGTGAGTGGTCCAATCCCAACCTAAATTCCATTGCTTCCTCTAATTATGTATTATTATGCTACTAATTATTTCTTACTAATAAAGCAAACTTTTTTTTTAGTTTTAATTTTATATATGCAAGTTCGCTTCTTCTCTCTGACTTTGATATATAAATAATTAAATATTCGAGTTCCACTTTCACTAATTCAAGAAAAAAAGAAATTATACAGACGCATTGAATTGTCTATATATATCATTCTAAAATTTAAATTAAAATTATTAAAATCACTATACTTTTTTTCATAATGTTTCATCTCATCAGTCACCATTATAATAGAGCCGGTCCCGAATTTTCGAAAATGCTAATTTATCATAAAAATGATGCCATAAATTAATTATATATATGAGACAGAATTCAATACTAAAAGTAAGTTTGGTGTTAAACATGCCTGACTATATATCATTCATCTAAAAAACAAAGATTCATTTTAAATTTTTTTTTAGTTTATTCTTAATAGCTTTATAGGTTATATAAAGAAATTAAGCATAATGAGGATTATATTTTATTTTTTCATTATTAAATTTTTATCAATAAATCCGAGGGCTAATATCCATCCATATTTAAGAATAAAATTTAATTTTAGTTTAGATCTCATTTATATTATATAAATCTATACATATATATGTGTGTGTATTGTAGTATTTGAGAGAGAGAGAGAGAGAAAGAAAGCAAGGAAAGATTTGTAGTGATTGGGGGTGCTTATAGAATGAAAGATTGACAACTCAACCAATAAATAATTAAATATGATTCCTTATTTTTATGTAAAACACAATTATATACTAATATTTTGTGGCAAGAAAGGATTAAATTAGAAAAAATGGTGTGAAGAAATGAGAATCTCCCCCAAAGATTTAATCACATGTTTGTTGCTCTTCCACATCTCCACCACTTCCCCTCACACCATTCTATCTACATCTAAATTGCATGTCTTCCCCTTTCCCCCTATTTTCTATTCAAATTAATGTTTTCTTTATTTTCCCAATCTAGCTTTTTTCCTCCTTAAAAATATACATCCCTATAAAATATGTTTCTATTTAATAAAAATTATGAGGTCAATCTTCTCCACTATTCAAAAGGAAAAAAAAAAAAAGTGCTCAAAACCATCATCTTTCCCTCTTTCACAAGTTAAGTTCAAAATTCAATACTTATTAACCAACACCCATTACAATATTTGAGCCACTATAGATATACAAGTAAGGAATACATTCCATTTCAATATTTTTATAACCTTTTCTTTTATATATATATTTTAATTAAATTACAATATTAAATTAGAATTTGGAAGGATTTATGAAATGCACCGGCCCCACGACCCAAATGAGCTCACCTGGGATCGATCACATTATCCACCAATAATCTTGGTTTCCAAATTGGCGGTTGCTTCCACAAACCGACACAGCTCTGTCAAGCACTCTTAACTTTGGTGTTTTTCTAAAAATGAGTGCAGAAAATATGTTGTGGAGTATCATGTTTTATGAGTAGTACTTATCAAATTCTTTAAGCACTCATACAGTCACATACATTTTATTTATGTATAGCCTTGAAATCCCTTTTGTTTCAGTGAATTCGATTCATTCATATCACTCTCTGCTCAATTAATGAAAGTTTTATCGGGAACTGCTCATTATTTGTGTTTCTTTATACTAAGAGTGCACTCTCGGCTTCGACATCGAATCCTTACGGTTGGATTCTAGGTAGATCTCTCGCACATAAAGATGTGGGGGTTAAACTCAACCCATCTTTACAACATGATAGTATAATTTATAATTCGTTTGGTTTTTCATCTTTTTGGTTAAATTTCTTCCAATTGAATCTACGAGTAATATAGCACTGTTAGTTTTTTTTAAAAAGAAATGTGTTACTCCCTCCGTCCCACGAAATTAGTCCCATTTGCTTTTTTTGTCCGTCCCATCTAATTGTCCCATTTCCTAAAATGGCAAACTTTTTCACACTCATCAATAAAATATTAATTCCACTACACTCACTAACATTGGTTATCGTGCCAAAACCAAATGGGACTAATTACATGGGACGGAGGGAGTATTTTGTAATGAGTTATGATATTTCTGAAATCTGATCATACATAATTTTGAAGATATATTTTAAAATAATAAATTGTATTCCGATATAGACCCTACATATGAAAGGGCCATCTAACCATGTACAGTAGAAATTTCAAAGGGCAAATCCGTAAATTCAGGCCACCTGCCAATTTAACGACCAGCCTACAGGTTGTTGTTGACAGTGAACGTTTTTTCAATTGAAAACAACAAAAAGGCAGCGGCAGCAGCTGCTTCTCTTCTTATATTTATGCATTTCAACATCACAATCTTAGAGAGAGAGAGAGAGAGAGAGAGAGAGGGGAATGGCGGAGCAGCTGGAGAGCCCAACCGTGATGCCGAGACTGATAGAATTCCTATCTTCTCTCCTCCAACGCGTGGCGGAGTCGAACGATCTGAACCCTTCGATTCAGGGGCAGAAAATGTCGGTGTTCCATGGACTCACGAGGCCGACCATCTCAATCCACAGCTACCTCGACAGGATTTTCAAGTATGCCAACTGCAGCCCTTCCTGCTACATTGTCGCCTACGTCTACCTCGATCGCTTCACCCACCGCCACCCCTCTCTCCCCATCAATTCCTTCAATGTTCATAGGCTCCTCATCACCAGCGTCATGCTCTCCGCCAAGTTCATGGACGACATGTTAGTATTTTTATTTTTTTAATTATTATTATTATTATATTTCTCTCACTCCCTTTTGATCAAATCATGCCCTGTTCTTCTTTTCTTTTCTTTTCTTTTTTAAAAAAAAATAAATAAATAAATAAATAAATGGGAATGGTTTTGAATTTTGAACTGGGATGGTGGTGAGTGCTGTGTTAATCATTGTAGATTTGTGTTTATGATTAATGCGGTTGCGCTTTTGCTCTTTTCCCCCCTTTCATTATCCCAACAACCCATGTCTTAATCTCTGCGGTAACCCATAATGATTTCATTATTTAAATCAAAATCAAAATGTTTTCATGTTATCATACTATAATTGTTTGTTTGTTTGTTTAAAGGTCTTGATCCCGACATTGATATATAGCTGAAAGCTACAATTCAACAAAACTTTTTATGTTTTTAAGTGGTGATAAATGATGATGATGATGATGTAGTTATTCTTAATCTTTGACAGGTATTACAACAATGCGTATTATGCGAAAGTAGGAGGGATCAGCACAACGGAGATGAACTTTCTTGAGGTGGATTTTCTGTTCGGATTGGGATTCCATCTGAACGTAACTCCTACTACATTCCACACATACTGCTCCTACCTCCAGTCAGAAATGATGCTGCAGCCTCACCTCCACATTGCCGACGATTCCTCCTCTCTCTACACTGCAAGATCATCAAAGCTACTCCACTTGTGTTTTAACGAAGACGAATCCTCTCATCAGCAACAGCAGCAGCAGCTTGCTGTTTAAAATGATGGGCCCCCCCCCCCCTTCCTCATTTTTTTTTAAGTTGTTTGATTAGAAAGCTAGCCATGTTTTTTCAAAAAAAAAAAAAAAAGAACTGATGAAAGTATATTTGGGGTGGCATTTAATGCCTAGTTACTCTATTTTTGGCCTTAATGGTTATGTTGTTATTGGTTATCTTGTGTTTCTAAGTATATGTTTATGGGGAATATTTGGATATTAGTGTGTTGGAATGTACAGCTTGGTTGTTTTCTACTTTCTTAGTTTCTTGTCCACATGGTTGTTCCTTGTTTACTTTGAATAATTAAGGGAAAAGAAAAAAGTTGGTGGTTTGTGTATAGGGGCAAAATGGGGAGACTAATGAGTATTTAGAGGCAAGGTGATGTTGAATCTGAATCTGAATCCGGGAAGGGAACATAACATAATACATGTGCAATCATGGGACTAATGCATGTGCCAAGTTGAAGATGGATTGAGACTAGAGAGAAGAAACTAAGCACCTCTTCATCTTTCATTTATTTTATTGCGGATTTTAAATGTTGGTTGCTTTATGGAGTTGGGTGGGTACAGGGTGTCTCCAGTTTAGGTGACTGTTTAAAAGAAACAATTTGGGGAGTTCACATTTTCATATGTACTGTGTGGTGGTACAAAAATCGTATATACCTTTGATAGAAACCTATATGCTAACACAGCTGTATTATCAATTTGACAAAGGGAAACAACCAAAAAAACATATCAAAAAGAAGAAAACAAACACTACCAGTACCAGTGAAAAAAGATTTTGGATTACTTTCAAGACATTCGAGTTACAAATGAAGCAAACTACAAACTGCTTGTCGTTCGCTCCCTACATAATTTTTAACATTCTACAACAAATTGTTCCAGCCAACATATATAAAACCAAAATTAGGGAGTTACTTCAAAATGAAACATTACAAGCTGTTCATTGTAAAAGCTCCTGATTCTCACCAGCCCTGTCTGCTAGAAAGGTGGATTGCAATTATCAAAGCACAAGACATACGAAAACAAGAATCCCAGATCATCAACATCATTCTAAGCTTAATTCTGATATGGTACTTCAAATGATAGCACATCCATCCAGATTTCATCAGAGTTTATAAACAATATCAATTATTGTCCCACAATAAAAGAAACCTGTTCATGATGAAGTAAGAAGATGGTTCCAGTGTTCCACCCAGCCATGGAAGGTAAAGCACCAGCACCGTGACTCACATTTCTAGTTAAATAAAACAAGTAAATAAAGCAGCATATAAAAAAAAGTTTATCCAAGGCATGGACTCTAGAAAGTGGAGATGGTATTAGCAAAAGTCTCAATCTTGTTAGAACACAACATCTAGTTTCATATGGTCTAGAAGTATATGTTATCTGCTATTGCGAATTCCTTTCCCCAACCACATTGTTGTACGCTACAGGCACTTATGGCCACCAACCACATAATGCTAATATACTTATCTCATCGACACAACTAGATGAGCATTGTTTGAAACAAGATAAAAGACTAACACTGCATGATAATCCAAGACCAAATTTCCAGGAGTGGGTGCCAAACCAACAGCAGCAGATTACAAAGAAATGGTATCCAACCAAATATATAAACCGCATGCACTAGCTTGGCTTCATTGCCATTCGTCAAAAAATATATTTTTGGCCATATTCTGTGCCAAGTTTTGCACTTGAGCAGTCCAAAACCACAGAGGAATTGCAACATTTAACTTGAAACTTTGCTGAAGTCAAAGATGGGAAGGTCAAATCATGTCCAAGTGTTCCATATTTTATCAAATCTCAAGTTCATCTTATAATATAATAAAACATTTAAACCACATCAACGAGGACCATAACTATAGAGCTCATTGCTTGCACTACTCCAGCAATGTTTATTTTCTCATAAATCTCTTTTCTGAATATTGTGGAACACCTAGTTCCGTTGATGATTAACCATTAAAGGACAACCAGTAAACTCTGGGATAACTTAATACTCATCCTTCACCAATCAGCAATCATCATTTCAACTTATTACCTCCAAAGTAAGAAAATTAAACTATTACCATTAAGGTTAATAACACCAACTTTACTAATCCAGGAACTTGCACCTAATAACACATGTGGACATCAACCTAGAAGCCACAGATCTCTCAGCTTTTGTCCAAATAGTACACCCTTGGAACAGATAAAGTCTCTCCATTTCTTTCACAGGAAACAATAGGGAGGCAATTAAAAAACACATTATTCTAAAATATGACATACTGAAGATGTCTCCTCATGGATCTGTAGCAGTGCCCTTACTGGATACAATAAACAGGATGACACAACCCAAGCCAAGTCTTAAATGAGGTCTGGTGCACCAGAGCACTTTTAACTGCACTTGAGTCTCTCTTCCAATACATGATGGCTGTTATAAGTCCAAATGATGCTTCATCTTGACTGTGAACATTGATTTCAAACTTCAGACCATCCCCATCCTACAGCTGCATCCTCTCAATTTCACTCTCTGTCATGCACAAGTCAAGGGTAATCATGTTTGCTCCAATAGCCTCAAAGGTACTTAGGCAAGATGATGCATAAACTATAGACTCATGCAGCATTATCAGACGACAAACAAGTAACAATCAAGATACCGCAACCTTCAGCTCCCATACCAGAGCAAACTAATTCTCCAAAATTACATGAACTATAAAAAGGATATCAGATGCATGCATCCAAATGGGAGTCAATCTAGTTGCATACCTTAGTAGTATGACCCAGAGCCACTACTCCTCATATAGCTGCTACCACCTAAACCTCGCCCAGGGTAGACAGATGAATAAGAGCTGCTACCAACCTAACAGTGTACATAGACAAGCTAAATTTACAATTACATGAAAAAAACATATCATAAGAATCACACAAATAGAACAAAATTTCAAAACATACATCATTTCCCCGTGGCATATAATCACTGCCAAAGTTTGACGAGTACATCCGACCAGCATCACTACCACCATAAGGGCCTATAAAGTAACAAGCATAAATACCATAATCTAGTAGAATGCATAGAACAGGTATGGATTGATAATAATGATGATAGAATTGTGTTGGTATTAAAACCTAAAGCATACCTCCACTGTAACCCATACCCTGGCGACTACCATAAAGGTTATGGGAATCTTGACTAGAAAGAGAGCTTCGACTTCCCCCATATCCCAAGTTTGACCTCCCAAGCCTGTGGTCCATAGATGAAGGGAGATTAAAACATGAGCTTCAAAGAAAGCAAAAGACACTGAAGAATCATAGTCGTACAACCACAGCTTACCTGTCACTGTAAGCATCACCATAGCGGGAAGCACTGCTGCCAAGATCGTAGTCCAAACGAGCACGAGAGTTACGCATTCCAGCCTCATCATATCGCAGAGGAACATCATCCTTCAACATAAAATCAAAGTCAATACCAATGCTGCAAATTAAACACAATAGGAGAGAAGATATCTACACATGTCACATAACATCATACAGAAGATAGTCCAGAATTTACCACTGCAGCATATGGGCGTTTGGACCCAGACATAGAGTCATACTCACGTCCGCGTCCCTCATGGTAAGAAGGAGGTGGCCTTTCATATCTTTCGATATACCCATCATCATCGTAAGGCCTTCTTCCAGTAGATCTAGCTGCACCTTCTCTAGGCATATTGGGGTATCCAGATGGACGAGGAGGGTAATCATCTCTGTAGGGTGGTCGTCTATCTGAAGTTGCTCTAGAGCTATAATCTATAGCAGCTCTACTTCTGGAATGAAGCTCCTCCCTATGAGTATGACTGTAATCCCTCTTCAAAGCACTCTTGGGGTATGATGGGACTGCATACACAAGACTGTTAGGCCAGGCAGCAGAAAAAGGAAACCACCTAACAAATTAAAGTACAAAGCATACCAAGTGGCCTCTTATCATAGGACCTTGGCAAGGGAGCAACAGGCCTGGCCCTTGGAGGAACTGCCATTACTGGCCTCCTCTCTCGTATGGAAAGAGGCCTTTTGAAACTACGTTCAACAGGAGGAAGACGAGGTGGGATTCTTGGGGCACGAGCAGAGATACCACGTGGTGCTGGGCGGCTCCATGGACTCCTAGCACTTCGAATTGACCCACGGCCAGGACGAAAATCTCCTCTAGTGACATGTTTTCCCCTGCCTCTCTGAAGCGGTCTCGACAACCTGGCCCTGACTTTGGCCTGAAACATACTGCAATTTAGCATACTAACAGGAAAAATACAGGAAATAAACCCATCTTAATTTGAGAATCACCTTGCAATCTCCTTCACCCAGTTCCTCATTGTTGATGCTTTTAGCACAAGTTACGGCCGAATCATGCGTATCAAATGTGACAAAGCCAAAATCCTTTCTCCTGGCAGACGGCATATTACGAGCAAGCTCAACTTTCTCAATATGCCCGTATTTGTTAAGAAGTTCCTTGACATGTTCCTCATCCCAAGAAGCAGAAAGACCATCCACAAACACAGTCTTAACCTAAAAAGAAGTTTCTGAGGTCAATAATACATTAAAACTACTGTAACAATAAGTTATTAAAATATTTATAACACACAAACCCCAATATATAATGAAATTCAGCAACCTGCAAGTTTTTTCAACTAAACAGTAAACCTTCCAAGTCAATAAAAATCATGGAAGTTAGCAAATAAGTGCATCTGCAAGAGATGATATTGAAGAGAAAACGTCATCAGGTATCCAAGCTGCTTGGAAATTGAACTCATACCCCCAACCACACTTCCAATGGCAATTGCGACAGTAGTAAACTGAACCTTGAATGAATAACCAAACTAGTTAGGCTATATACCTGGGCCATGATCTCATCACCAGGGTCAATGAAGGAATCTGCAAAGGAAACCTTAGCTGGCCTATCAACTCCAAACGCAACATCCCTCTTCTGAAGACGCTTAAAAGCATCCATAGCATCAGATCTCGAGGAGAACTCTAAGAAGGCAAAACCTCGATTCATTCCCACACTGTTACTGTCTTCAACCAGTGTCAAATCCTCAATATTATCAAGACCGTAATGGTTTAACTTTTCTTTTAACTGGAAGCAAATTATACAGCAGTCAGGATCAATTTTAAAACCACCCCAATCTAATATATAGAGATGGTCGAAGTAACCAAACTACTTACAGCTTCCTTCGTCCACGACCTGCATATGTTACCTAAAAAGAGGGTGTCACTGTCCTGGCTAGGTGTCACACCACACTGCTTGCCACAAACCTGGAATTTGGGTTGTCAATAATATGTGTGCAACATTATAGAGAAAAACAACCAGTTTTTAGCAGCCATATAACTAAGGTAAATACCACTGGATTTTTCAGTTCAGTACACGCTCGTTTTGCTTGTTCCACCGTTGCAAAGCGCAAGAATGCAAAACCCTTATTCTTCTTTGTTTGTGGATTCATCATAAGTCTGACTTCAGTAACTTCACCAATGCCACTGAAAACTTTTCTGAGATCAGCCTCAGTGGCATCTTTATCCAATCCCCCAACAAAAATCTCAAATTCCTTCCGCTTACGCCTCTCTTTAAATAGTTCATGATGGTCATCTTCCTCTCCTGCATAAACCATATCAGATTGCTCCTCCCTTGCATGCTCGTCATCCTCCTCGTGTTCAATTTCTTCTTCATGGATGCTATCAATGTCCTCTTCTACCACATCACCCTCTTCTTCACCAACATCCAAGTCTTCAGGATCTTCCTCAACTTCACCAACCACTTCATGAGGATCGTGCTCGATTTCCTTTTCATCATAATCTACACCCCCATACTCTTCTGGCTCATATTCAGGATCATTATCCTCCAAGTCTAACCGCTCATCTTTCTCATATTCATCTATAGACTCTTTAGCATCTTCATCCTCTGCCGGATAAAAAAGGAAAGCCATATGACCCAAATGAAAGTCAACTAATTCAAACCATAAAACTATGCAAATATTTCATCCCAGCCATAATAGTCAGTAGGGCAATATTTCATGGAACCATAGATGAAATCCTATGGTAATCATCAGCAAATAATCCACCTTAAAGACATTCCAATAGCAAATAATGCTAGGCCCTTCAGTCATTAATAACTACAGCAAATAGAACTTTAGTATTTAATAGTCCATAAATGAAGTATATATCCTTCTTAATCTCTTCTGCCCGCAGATAGAGAAAGAAGAAACACCTAAAATATTAGCCACCTGGACCATGCTCAGTCGCTGCTTTCCTTACTGAGCATGAGTATACAGTGGGAGAGCAAGCAGGAGTGGGAGCAGAGTCTAACGCAAATTTAGCTTTTGTTACATAAAACTGTAATAGCACTTAATAAGGAAAGTGGAGAAGTAGATCCTTCCATAACCAACAGTACAATTCACCAGCCATGGAAGTAATTGACCAAAAAGGAATGATCTGATGAAAGGAAAAGAAACTAGAAAACAGAAGTGTCCGGTTTTCTGCATGCTCAAATTTCTTCTGTTTATTACCTATCTATGGTTCAATAGTCAGTAAAACATAGACATGTAAGTAATTGTTCCACAATATCATAAATGCTTGATAATACTGCCAACACAGATCCATAAAATTTATTTCAATAAGCCTTCATAACATGCCACTGCGCTCAGCATCCTCATCCCCGAGATTAGTTCATCCATCAAGATTTGAGATAGGTGAAGCAAACCAATACATATCATATCAGTTTGATAAGAAATTATCAACATCTACTCCGCTCAAAAGTGAGAAAAAAAAAAGGGATTAGATTATCTGGAAGAGTGCGCAATATGATACAAACCACCATATAAGCAAACTACCCCTACGTATTGATCCTCCACTCGTCCAAATGTACATTAACAATGTTGATTTGTAAAGAGGAAGGACTTAATTGGAGGCAGTAGGGGGGGAAATTCGTGAATAAGGCCAAGATTCAAGTTTCCCTCCAGCTCGAATATAGGCCTTCATTGCATCATAATTAAACAGCAAAAACATTAAAATATCTACCAATATCCCAATAAAATGAATCTTTCAAACCTACGGATCCGTACCAACAACAAAACCAACCCAGATAGCCATTCTGCATAACCCAATTCTAAATAAGTTATAAAAAAATGAATGACAATACTTACTCTTGGTAGAAGCACAATCACTCCCCATCGCCACTTTCTCTTCAGCGTAAACAGTCTCCTCCTGCTCCGTCTCCTTCCCAACCCCTTCCGGCGGCCTTTCTTCCTCCGCAACTCCAACCTCCACAAATTTCGGGTTTGTTTCCACCGCTGATATCCGGGCCTGCATATTGGCCGCCGACGCGGCAGCCGCCCGCCCCCGCAGAGCTCTCTTGCTCCCCGGCCCCGGCGGAGTTTTCTTCGTCGATCTCGGTGGCATCCTTTTTTCCGAAACGTAATAACAGTTAGGATCGATATTCGATACAGATTAATCGAGTAGAGAATAGCGTGCGGAACGCCACAGATGCAAGGAAAATAGAAACCCTAGCAATTAATATGGAAATAATTTTAGTATCGTACGAGGAGAGAGGTAAATGCCAAGTCCATTTCTATACGAGGGTTGGAATCGTCTGTGTTCGCGTACGGTATGCTCTTAAAGTTAGACATTTCACCATCTGCCACGTGGATTTATAAAGCGTCATGTTTGCAAGGAATTTCGAGAGCCAACTGTACTCCCATATCTGATTATTTTATTTTAGTAAAATAAAATATATTAATATTGGAGAATATATTTTATGATACTAAAAATATGATCAAGATAATTATATATTTGTATATATCTCTTCAACAGTATGTCTAATTTTTTATTTCTTAATATTATATATAATTGGGCCAAAGTGTTGATGAGCGGCATTACAAAGACTCAAAGGAAGAGTAGGAGCGAGGACGGGAGATATTTTGGAAGCGATACTAATACTATCTCTACTAACAATCTAACACAACTCAATTTATTAATAAAATATTAGTTTCTTTCTCTTTCACTTACACAACCTACAACTCAACTTACGGGGCGTTTGGTTGGTGGATTTCGGAATGAGGGAATTGAATGATTCCGAAACCCACTGTTTGGTTAAAGGGTATGGGAATGATACCCAAATAGTTGGGAATCACCAAAACTCTCCAAAATGGTGGGTTTTCATTTTCATTCTCATATCTCATTACCAAAATTATTTATTTCGTACTATTTTATAATTAATTTCTTATTTATTTATTTTTATAATATTACTCTAAAATATTTTGATAATTATATTATTTTGTAATATTATATTAAAATATTATTATTATATTAATAATTTATTTTTATCTTAATTTTATATTTTATAAAAGAAATAAGAATATAAAAATATTATATGTTATAATTATATATTATTCTTTTTAATATATTATAATAATATTATTATTATAAAATCAATCATTTATTGTGTATCTTAATTTTATATTTTATAAAACAAATAACAAGATAAATAGATTATTTATTTATTTTAATATAATTTTATTTTGTTATTTTATTATTAAATTAATTATTATACGTATAACAATTTAATTATTTTATAAACCTATAAACTTAAAAAATAAATCATTAGAATTGAAAATGATTCCAAAATCCATCTAGTAAACCAAACATTAGAATTGAGAATGATTCCCAAAAATAAAACTCATACTCATTCCCTCTACTATCAAACTCATACCCATAGTGATTCCCGACAGTTAAACCAAACGTCCCCTTAATTTATACTCTAGCAATGACATCCACACAACCTAAATTATATTTTTTTATATTAATATTTCAATATTTATTATTTATAATTCTTTTTAATTATATATTTATATAAAATATATAACTATATGATATGAATAAAATATTAGTTTATTCAAATAATATAATTAATTATAATTATAAAAAGTTATTATATGTTGTAAAAAGATTTTATTTAATGTAATAACAAATTAAAATTTTCAAAAGTTTGAATATAATGTTAAAAAAGTTAGAAAAATAGAGTCTTAATTTCACTAGAGAAATATATCAATATTAAACTCTATTTATAAAGAAAAAATAAACATGAATTATAATATAACTTTAAAATTTTTTAAGCTAATAATTATATATAATATTATAGATATAAACTTAATATATATAAAATTAGGTTATCCAACCAAAAACTACCATTTGACAATTTTTTATTGGATAACCTAAAGGAGGAGGAGATTGTGCAGACAACCAGTGTCATCAATTTTATTCTTAAAAATTTACTTTTTGACTTTTTTTTTCTTCAAATTTTTTGTCTTTTAGCTATGACACTCAATTAGTAGAAGTAGTCTAAGACTATCCTCATCACTGACCTGTTCATGACCCAACCATTTAATAAAATATTCATTTTTACTCAATCATTACTCAACCTACCACTTGATATTATTTACATCTCCTATCAATAACCTAATTCAACATAACTTTTTAATTAAAATATTTTTTTCTCATTCATTATAATATAAAACTTCAAAAATAATTTCTATTTGTAAATAAATAAATTAATTAATCCACTAAGAATTCATATTTACTTAGATAAATAAAAATTACGATAATTAATAATTAAAAATATTTAATTATATTTTTTATGAATTCTTGATAAAATCTTAAATAATTATTGGAGGTGTATACAATTTAATTTATATTTAAATATATATATATATATATATATATATATATAAAATATTTTATAAAGTACCCAATGCCACGTGTACAATTGTTGAGGTGAGAGAGAAAGGGGCCCAGCGAGTTGTCTTGCCAATTTTGGGCAAGTCACATTATCATTTTTCTCCAATTTTTTCTATTTTTAAATTATTTCTTATTTTGTCGTTTCTCTCCTGACCTTCTTTGTGGTTCACCACTAGGGATGGCCTAAGACCAAGTTTAACAGCTACCACAAATAAGAGTAGTTTCATATGTCCTTCGTTCGGGATGTAATGGTTAAGGTACTTTATTTGCGATTCAGAGGACACAGGTTTGAACTTCCAGTGGAACATCTGGGTGTATGAGTGATTGTGTGTGTTTAAGATTATTGTACACTTATTCAAAAAAAAAAAAATAATCGTGTACCATATAGGATTAGGTAAAAGAAAATAATAATAAAATAATCCAATCCAACCAAATGAAGGTCCACCTCAAACCTCTTTCAATTTTAAAGGTTTATGGTCCTACCATAATTTTTCTTTATTTCTTTATTGATGGATTAATGAGAATGTGGCACTTGTTATTATATTGGTTCATTAATTATTTATATATATATATATATATATATATATATTTTTTTTTTTTTTTTTTTTTGAGGTTCGAATTATCAGGATAATGGAGCCCTTGGAATTTATTAAGCTATAACAAGCAACAGTAGGGAGGATAATCGACAAAACGTTTAAATAAAGAGAATAAGGCGTGAAAAATAAAGGAAGCGCGCAAATTAACAAGACAAAAACGTAATTGATTCAAGGATTATGGGGACAATTCGGCAGCGTTACAGCGTGAGTTTTCAGAGCCTAAAAAAGATATAAAAATCGAGTTCTGCAACCCTATTTATAGTTATGATAAGGGGAGAATATTTTACCCAACCCTAGCCATGGGCGAACTCGTGCTCGCCGCAAATTTCGTAGCGACTCCGAGTTTCTCGGGGTCGGCTAGGGCTTCCAACGGTCGCGCGCCGCCAGGCTTCTAGGGTTTTCTTGTCTTCTTCCTCACCATTGACCCCTGATCATGCTCGGTGCCGAGGAGCGAAGGGGGTTGGTGGCGACCTCCAGACTTAGGCGATTTTAGACTCTTTGTCACTCCAGGTGGGTCTGCGACTCTGGGCTGGCGGTTACTTGGGTCGATAAATTTAATGGGCTTGGGCCTCAGGGGCCCGGCCCCAACAATAGCCTCTTTTAATTGCTGGGTCCATTGCGGATGGGCACTGGAATCAAAACTTCCAATCAAAATGCGTTATAGAGTGCGGAGTTTCGAGGCATCCAGGAGACTATCCTCAGGGCCCAAGAGGTGCTTCGGAGAGAGTAGCTCTAATAGGGAGCAGTTGGGACACTGCTCTGTGCTAGTATGAAGATTCCTTAGGAATGCAAGCATATGGCTATATCGGGTGGCGCCGGTGTAACAACCCGAAACTTTTTAACGTTTTTGTAGCTCCGTTTATAAAATAAATTATTAATTATTATTATTTAAATAATTACATTTCAATAAATGATACCTCGTTATTATTACTATTATTTATTATTTATTATTATTATTTTTAAAATTTATTTTTAAACCTTTCACTTAACCACCATAAATTTTTATTTAATTTATATAATAAATTTTAAACCTTTGATTTCCTAGAATTACACTATAAAAAGGGGTCTTCACTTCATTTTAACACACCAACAATTTCTTCTTCTCTTCTTGTTCTTCAAACTACTCTTATCCTTTTGTCTCGATTTCTCAAATATAGTTTTTCAAGCGTGTTCATAAGTCAAGGTGGGGGTCTATGTGGGGATCTATGTGTTGTACATTCAAGTTTATCCTTGTTATGCTTTTATGCAGGTACTTGCGATTTAGCCGACGGGCTAACCACGAGATAAACCGACGGGTTGCCTATGTGTTCTATATAGTCGAAAGACTACCTACATTCCTTGTTATAATTGTATAACTTGGATAAATATTTCCACCACTGAGTTAATAACGCTCACCCCAAAGTTATTACTATTTTTCAGGTTAAATATCGGACGATGGGCTAATGGCGGATGATGGACGGGGAATTTAAATAAAATGCTTATTTTTCATTTACGTTATTTTAAAAAGAAAATAATTTATTTTGTAAGTTTATTTTAAATAAAAGTGACGTGCTCATTTTATGCAATCATTGTCCATTATTTTACTTCTACGAAAATTGGGGCGTTATAGTTTGGTATCAGAGCGGGTTTACGTTTCTGTAGACTCCGCTAAAAAAAAAGGTTTCCCTTTTAAAAAAAAGTTTTGGAAAAAAAACTCATCATCTCGCCAGCCATATCGTGCCAAGTAAAGGTAAATTTCGAGGACGAAATTATTTTAAGTGATGGAGGATGTAACAACCCAAAACTTTTTAACGTTTTTGTAGCTCCGTTTATAAAATAAATTATTAATTATTATTATTTAAATGATTACATTTCAATAAATGATACCTCATTATTATTATTTATTATTATTATTATTATTAAAATTTATTTCTAAACCTTTCACTTAACCACCATAAATTCTTATTTAATTTATATAATAAATTTTAGACATTTGATTTCCTAGAATTACACTATAAAAAGGGGTCTTCACTTCATTTTAACACACCAACAATTTCTTTTTCTCTTCTTGTTCTTCAAACTACTCTTCTCCTTTTGTCTCAATTTCTCAAATATAGTTTTTCAAGCGAGTTCATAAGTCAAGGTGGGGGTCTATGTGGGGATCTATGTGTTGTACATCCTTGTTATGCTTTATGCAGGTATTTACGATTTAGCCGACGGACTGCCTATGTGTTCTATATAGTCGAAAGACTACCTACATTCCTTGTTATAATTGTATAGCTTGGATAAATATTTCCACCACAGTGTTAATAACGCTCACCCCAAAGTTATTACTATTTTTCAGGTTAAATATCGGACGATGGGCTAGTGGCGGATGATGGACGAGGAATTTAAATAAAATGCTTATTTTCCCTTTACGTTATTTTGAAAAGAAAATAATTTATTTTGTAAGTTTATTTTAAATAAAAGTGATGTGCTCATTTTATGCAATTATTGTTCATTATTTTACTTCTACGAAAATTGGGGCGTTACAGTCGGGATGCCGCCCCGTGGGCCAATGCATGGGTCCGGAGTTCACGCGGGTTAGAATCATTCGGGGTAATGTTCTCTTGCATGGAGCGGTACTCTCATGCGTGCACTCTATTTAGGTTCCGAAGAGCGCTGCCGGGAGGAGTTCTAACGGATTGGAGGCACCTATGGGTTTCTCGGGGAAGCCCTACATTCCCGTTAACAGTGTCAATCGCGTCAAAGTTCATCCCACAAAGTTGGAATTTTAGCCTGGGGTTTCCTGGGAGCGGGTCGAACTCGAGGAGGATTGGGGCTCGGGTGCGAGCCCCGAGCGTGCTCGGTGTCGACCCTAAAACTTGGTCGATTTTGATTTTACCGCCCTTGCGGTGGCATGATGGTAATTAGCATCAACTCCGGGGTCAGTTGCAAGGAGTCGAACGGTTTTCTACTTTAAATTGAGAAATCGTTTCCCATTCCTTCACTTTTGTAACTTCGAATCGTCAACTTCCTCTCTCTCTCTCTCTTTGCTTCGCGTTACTTTTCCTTTGATTTATGTTTGATGTCGATTTATGTGTGTGTTTCTTATCGAGTTTCTGATAGATGGTTGAGGTTTCGTGTAGCTCAGGGTTCTTTGGTATTGGCGATGTTTGTATCGTGGTGTGTTCATCGTTGTTCTCCTCTTTTCTTATATTTGAGTTTGCCCCTGTCTGTATTATCTTGCAATTTGATATGCTTTGCTTCTGGTTTTGCCTCTGATTTCGCTTGGTCTCCACTGTTCCTTGTTATATCTTGTTTTTAGTGGTGTTGACTGCATGATTGTCGGTTCTAGTCCCAATCTTTGTCTGGGGTGTGTGCTTGTTCACTGATTATGCCCCATGTTCCCTTCTTATTTCGTGAATTGGTTTTCGGTCTTGTTCTTCTTAACCGTTTGTTGGTTCTTCGTGTGCTATTTCTCATTATCTCGTTCGTGTTTCGTGGCTTGTGCACTTGTCGGTTATTGGTGGGATTTGGTGGGTGCAGTTGGATGTCTGGGTTGTCGTTAGAAGTAACTGATTTCATTATGTCGGTTAGAGAGGTTGGGAGTGGTTGTTTCGTTTTGAGCGATTTCTTGTTCTTGAGGTCTTTTCCCTCTCTTTTGCATGAGTGCGTGCGTTTTCTCTTTTTTTTTGCTTTGCGGTAACCTTTTTTTGTTGTCAAACTTTGCATTTTGTGTTTATTTTGATTTCAGCATCTAGATATACGATGTCTTCTTTGGTCGAAATATGGGAGGAGTCCTCCTCGTCTTCGGGTTCGACCGGGGCCGAGATTAGGAGATCCTCCGATCACGAGGAGGCAGTTTCCTCAGGCTTTGAAGGCGGTCAGTTCGACCGTGGGCCAGCTATCAAGGACCTCAATTCCAAGGAGGAGTCCGATCGTGAAGAGTCGGGTAATGACGCTGATGAGGATAGCGACGACTCGTTCGTACCGATTGAGGTAGATACCTCTAAGGCAAAAAAGGACGCGATCAACCCCAAAGACCTTGTTCGGTCGGCAGTGTCCCTTGACGACGAGGATCTGGTGAAGAAGTGCTATTCGGGCATTGTGTGCCACAAGATGGTATACACTCTGCCTTCGACATCGGACCGCTGCTTCAGGTCACCGACCCCTGATGATGTGGCATTTTTCCTCCTGGTCATCAAGTATGGGAACGGGGTTCCCCCGCATGCTTTTTTCCGAGCCATTCTACAGTCTTATGGCTTGACCCCTTTTCAAGTGGCCCTGGTCAGTTGGTGCCATATACTCGGCACGCTTCTCCTCTTCTTCGATGCGGGCTCGATTCACCCACTCTTCGGGTGTGGCATTTCCTCTACCGACTGAGCCGATAAAAGGTTGGCTACTGCTATTTTACGAAGAGAGATTCACTGAGGGAGCCCATGATCACGAAGTGCGCTCAGAATACCCCTCGGTGGAAGAACCATTGGGTTTGGTTAAAGATGACCCATTCGGACCCTGAGTTCCTGGCTGAGGGGGGAATCCCCATAAGTGTGGTTTTCTTCCAAGTGTGGTGCTCGATTTTATTTGGCCGGTCGCTAACTAGTGCTCAGTTCTTTTGTAAGATACAAGCAGACCTCGCTCACTACCAAGGAGAACGCCCGAATAGACGCTGCCTTCTCCCGACTGAACCGAGAATTTACCACGTTTCGTGGCAAATGAAGTGTGAGAGCCAACTATTGGACGAATTCCAGAGGGAAGAAAGAGCCCTTACCTGCTGACATGGCCAACCTATCCCCTTCCGATCTGCTCGCGGCTATGATGGCTCAAAAGCACCCGCACGATGGTGAGGCTTTAGAATCGATCGAGATACAGCCCCCGCTGAAGAAGCACACGACCGACTCCCCTCGCGTCTCCTAGGAGATGCATCCCACCGGATCGAGGGTCGGGGGTCACTTGGAGAAGGGCACCGAACCCTCATCCTCCTTGTTGCCGACTCCTCCTCGATCGCCGCCCCCTCCGTCTCCTCCATGAAAGAAAGATAAGGAGGAGCGGAGAAAAAGAAAGCCCATGACTCAGGCACTGACTATAGGGTTCAGTCAAAGTCGACCGATCAGCGGAAAAAGCTCGAGCTGTTGCTGGCTGGCTCAGGCTCGACCGATATTGCCTCCTCTTCCGCCGTGTACGCCGCTCGAGTGATGAAGATCCTCAATGGTGACATCAAGACCGAGGATTTCCCGAGTACTTATGCTCGGGAATCCTTTCTAATAGAGAAGACCCTCCACAGGGTAATATTTTTGTTTAAGTCTACCCCTCGAACCCGAGCGCAGAGAGGTCAATAACCAGTGTTACTTTTATTGCAGACCACTCGCAAGTTTGCACTCTACACCGAGGGCCTGATCAAATCCCTCGACTCGGCGAGCGAGGGTGCCAACCCCAACCAGTCAAGGACTTGTTCCCACAACCTCATTTGCCCTTGGACCTTCGATATCGACCTCCTTTAGGGTTCGGTATCGATTGTCTTAAGGGCTCGATACCGAGAACAAACAAGCGTCAGTGTCGAGCTCCACAGTTAGGCTGCATGATAGGAAGATATGGGTCAGGGAGGTATCGCCCCTCCGATGCTCAAGTTAGTAATGGTTTAGATGAAATAATCTTAATTAAAAAAATGTAAAAGGATAGGATAGAGTAAGCGTATCTATGTACTAGTGACAATACTTCTTTAAATGTTTGGCGTTCCAACTGTTTTGTAATTCTCTTCCCCTATGGTCTCGAGTTTTTAAGCTCTGTTCCCTACAACTTTGGCGACTTTGTAGGGGCCTTCCCAATTGGGGGCTAGTTTTCCCGTGTCGGATTCTTTGGTGTTTTGGAATACTCTTCTCAACACAAGGTCTCCTTCCTGGAAGTTTCTGAGCTTGAGTTTCTTGTTGTAGAACCTTTCGACTTGTCATCGTCGTTGGGAGGTTTTCATTGCTGCGCTGTTTCTTATTTAATCCAAGAACTCTAGGTTGGCCTGGAGATGCTCGATGTTCGACTTTTTGTTAGAATACTCGCGGGTTGCGTGCAAGGATCTCTACGGGTGCCACTGTTTCGATCCCGTATGCTAAGGAGAAGGGGGTGGCGCCGATGGTAGTCCTCGGAGTGGTTCTATAGGACCATAGTACCGTACGGAGTTCCTCTACCCATCTTGCCCCGTGTGGGTTCTGTTTCTTCTTCAAGGTACTGACTACTGTCTTGTTTGTTGACTCTGCTAATCCATTGGTCTTGGGGTATCGCGGCATTGAGAATGTGAAATTTATCCCATAGGTGTTGCAGAATGTTTGCATTCTGTCGCTAGCGAACTGCTGGTCGTTGTTCATGCGTATTTCTTTAGGTATCCTAAAACAGCAAAGTACATGCTTCCACAAGAACTTGATGACCTCAAGATCTCGAATTTTTCCCAACGCTTCACCTTCAACCCATTTGGTGAAGTTGTCTGTCACCATGAGGATGTGGTCCTTCTGCCCCGTTCCCTTTGGGAGGGGTCTGACTAAGTCCATCCCCCATACCATGAATGGCTAGGGGGTGATTGATGCATGGAGCGGTTCTGCATTCTGGTGGGTCGATACTTCGAAACATTGACATCTATTGCATCATTAGTCATGATTAACGACATCTCTTTTTAATGTTGGCCAGTAGAATCCAGTCGTGATCACTTTGTGGGCCAGGGAACGAGCCCCGACATGGTTACCACAATCGCCTTTGTGTATTTTTGCTAGCGCGTGCTTGGTCTGAGGAGGTGCAATGCATTTGAGAAGCGGTTCCCCGAATGATCGCCGATACAAGTTATTCTCGATCAACGTGAATCAGGTGGCCATCCTCTCAATTTTGATGGCCTCCTTCCTATCGTCTGAGGCGTATTCGCCCAACAATTGCTGAATAAGAGGGATCCTCCAATCGTCTTCGCCTTGACTGATGATAAGTTCATACTTTCATTAACTTATCAATGAGTTCTTAGGTTGTTTTTAATGTATTTTACTTGTTTTATCATGCATGAAAGGGTTTTCGCACGTATTATGCTCGTGGTGGTGTGTTTTGCAGGTTTTGGATTGAATTTGGCTAAGTATGGAGAAGATGACTCGTGGGAGCTTTGGTTTCGACCAACGCAGCCCCGCGTCAGTCGACATGACGGTTGTGGATTGATCGAGGCAAGATTGATGAAGGATCGACGTAAGGAGATCCATGTCGGTCGATGTCCACTTTCAACAGCAGTCGCATGACAGATCAAAGTTGGGATCGAACCGAGCACCCACGTTGATCAACGTCGACCCATTTTTGCAAAGATTTGATCGAAACTTGGAGATAGAGTTGTATCTAATCTCCTATGCCTAATAGGATACACCTAACACTATTATAAATAGCCCTAGAGGTCGAAAATTATAGAATTATGCATTATTTTAGGGACCGAATCTCCAACAACAATTGTAATCGTTTGAAGTCGACTCAGAACCTCAGTGTTCTTAAGTTATTTCTTGGTAGTCTTTCTCTCCAAGAAAAACTACAACTGTCAAGTACGTCTTGTAGTCTGACTCTTATGGGCAATCTGTCGTCAATGAGATAGTTCAAGGGAGAACTATAAACACCCTATTTCGGCTACGAGGAGGCTGAGTGGTGCTCTCACACTCTGAGAAGTTGCGAAGCGAAGAACTAAGCAAAGACCAGGCGAGTGCGCTTGTGGAACGGTGGACGAGGCATTCACCGACAAACTATAGATTATAGGAGCAGCTGTAAAGTCCTGAGCTTAGTGGATTACCATACCGAGAGTCTGAAGAGTGGACATAGGACGGTTTAATCCAAACCACTACAAATATTGTTTGTCATTTATTGCTTTCTTTCATACTGTCAGCGTATTATCTCTTTTTAAAACTCAACACTCAAGTGTTGTAGTATACTCTGAATACTGACATTAAGCATACTTGACGTTAAGTACCTGACAAGATTTGACAAATCAAGCTGACACGTCACCTTCAGCTTGGATAAGTGCAAGTTTATCGAACAAACAAACTTAATTTCCACTGTGCTTATATTTTTTTCTACTCTGATCAACCGGGACCAACAAAATTACTCAGAATTTGATTATTCCCTTAATTCCAGCACCAAAATCGAAAGTTAATACCCAGTTTTAAAGAGAAAAAAGATAGTAGAAATGAAATTAAAAATAATATAAAACTGTTGAATAAAGTTAATATTTTATGGAACGAGCTGAGGGGGTCGGTTAAGTCATATGGAGGGCAGCGTTTATTAAAACATTGGGTTGGGGTTTTAAATTTGGCAAAAGGTTGAAATATATTCCGAATTTTGTTGAATTTTTCAATTTTATTTTAAATTCTTCAAATATTTTAATAAATATCTAAATTATTAAAAATTATACAAATATATCCTCAATTTTTTTTTCTATCAAAGTCAGCTAATTAAAGAAAATTTTTTGGATTTAAAAGTTTAGTATAATAATTAATATCTCATTGTGACTGGCTTAAATTTCCGACAATACAGTTAGCTTTTTGTTGATTGAAAAAATAGTTAGAGATTTTTTTGAATATTTATTGAGATAACTAAATAGCTTGAAATAAATTTGAGAAAATCTGGACAATCCAATTATATTTGATCATTTTGCCCTTAAATTTTGCATAAGATAATTCTAAATTTATATATCCATATTTGTTTTGGGGTTTTAATTTTTATTTACCCTAGATAGAGATTGACTACACTTGATTTTTATAATCTTGAGTAAAATTTGAATTGGGACTATATAGGTAAAATTGTAATATTATTTAGGGAAAATATACAAATATATCCCGAACTTTGAATGAGTTCCCAATTTCATCCCAAACTTTTCAATATAACAATTTCAGTCTTAAACTTTGAATGAGTTCCCAGTTTTATCCCAGACTTTTAAATATAACAATTTTGGCCTAAACTTTAAATTTTTTCCCATTGTCAATATTTAAACATCGAAAATCTTACGTGGACACACATATTTACATATCATACTATATAAATCTTCACTATATATTCTACTTTCAAATTAAGATGATTTTCTAAAAGAATATTATTTTCGTGAATAATTTATTTTAAAATAAGATCTAAAATAATAATTTAAATATATTTGTTTTTAATATTAAAACGAATAAAGACATAAAATCAAGTCATATTTCAATAATGTATCAAATATATTTATCTAAAGGTTATTATATTTCATAAAGATGTCACGAGTTTTATGAATATATAAGACTAAAATTTCTTATTCGTAATAAATACTTCATGAATGTCATTTTATTCATGAAATGACATGGAAGAGTATTGTTCGTGTAGGATTTTTGTGTATGACATGCAATTATTTGTGTTCATGTAAGATTTTTTATGTTTAAATATAAACAGGTGGGAAAAAATTCAAAGTCTAGACTAAAATTGTTATATTTAGAAGTTTTGGATAAAATTGGGAACTCATTCTAAGTTTAGGCCTAAAATTGTTATATTTAAAAGTTTGGAATAAAATTGGGAACTCATCCAAAGTTTGGGATAAATTTACATATTCTCCCTATTATTTATAATTAACCTTAAATGAGATATTGATTGAGGAAAAAAAAAAAAAAACTCCATACAAATGTTTAGCATACCTACCTGATGTAATCTGTGTGGTCATAGCCATTTGAGAGTATAAATATCTGAGGAAAAAATCTACAAACACCCTAGATACTATACATATACGGTAAGTAATAGTTGATTTTAATTTGCGTTCATAAAAATAAATCCCAAATTAACATGCAACAAATAAAAAAAAACTGAACAAGAATTGATACACCAGATTCATTTGAACGCTCCTATAATCAGAGTCGGCCCTCAAAATATGGGGCCCATGGGTAAAATAAACTGAAGATTTTTTGAACGAAAATTTTTGAGTTAAAAATTTCAATTTTCATTTCACTACTACAATAAAAATAAAAGCTTGTAATGAATCATTATTTCTTGCATATATATTATTATTGTTTTAGGTTTGTAATATCCCGTATTTTAATTAAGCAAATTAAAGCTTAATTTATT
>JAPKLW010000377.1:197966-234002 GCA_026898455.1 Plectranthus barbatus | reverse complement strand
ATAAGGGCATATGCAAGATTTATCCAAAATAAATTTATATCTAATATTAATGTGAGGGACAAACAAGTGATAGGAAGTAATGAAAAATTGTGTTGTTAGAAGATATGTTTTACAAGTGTTTAGATATATAAGATTAAATCAATAAAATTACAAATTAATTGAGATGAGGTTAGTAATTTGAAGTACAAGTTTTAATTTGATCAACAAATTTAAAGTTTGAGCTAAATTCAATTATAATTTTAATATTTCATTACTATATATTTTCACAATAAATAGAATTTATATATTTTTAAAATAAATTATAAAAAGAATTATATAATTTTAAGTGGAAAGAATGTTGCTGATAAGGTATTAATTCCGAAGATGACAATTATACCATCTGATCCTCGAATTTCATTCAAATTTCAGCGAATACAATTTCCAGTACAAGTGTCATATGCTATGACAATAAATAAGAGTCAGGACAGTCACTTTATCATGTAGGAATTTTACTCAGCAAGCCAGTTTTTTCTCATGGACAGTTGTATATAGCTGTGTTTAGGGTCACAAGTCGAGTTGGATCAAAGATCTTAGTTTGTGACAAAGACAACAACAATGTGTCGGAAACTTCAAATGTTTTGTACAAGGAAGTTTTTCAGAATTTTTAATAAATTTTAGTATTTAATATGTAAATGATCAATTGTCGTAATATTTGATCATTTCATTTGTTACTTATATATATTTTAAATTTTAATTATCATAATTATATTATATATATTTTAATAAAAATAAAAAATATTATTATAATTTATGATTTATTAAATAAACATATAAACCGCGCAACGCGCGGGTAGCAATCTAGTTCAATCATAAGTTAATGTATAAAAACACATCATTTTACTAATAGACTAAATACGCCAAGTACAAAGATATACTTTCATGGCTTATTTAAATTGTCCATTTTTTTTCAATGAGATAAAGATAATAAGATATAATAATGAGTATGAATTAATTAATGAGATAAAAGATAAGAGATAATAGTGAAACTAATAAATAAAATATACGAAAATGAAGTGTACTTCCTCCGTCCCACTCCAATTGACACACTTACTAAATTGAGCGTCCACCAAATTGACACATTTCTAAAAATGACAACTTTTTTCACACTCAACAATAAAATATTAATCCCACTAACTCATTTTACACTCATAACTCTTAATTTCCGTGCCGAAAAGAAACATGTCAATTGGCATGAGACGGAGGGAGTATTATTTATTGAAATTTATTTAATAAGCATAAAAGAAAAAAGAAATAATTTGTAGAAGGAAAATTATCGATTCAAGATTCAAAACATAATTAAATTATCAATTCAGAATTCGAAAGGTGATTTATCAATTCAGAATTCGAAAAATAATTTATCAATTTATAATTCGAAAGATCAAACAATTCTCAATACCTGATATTAAGATCCTGAATTGAATATTATATAATTTTTTCGGGTCTTAATTAACCATACTTAAACCCATACCCATACTCATTCCCTTTACTTAAATTCATAACCATACCCGTACCTATACCCATACCCATAGTGATTCCGACACTTATACCAAACGCCTCCTTAATCTTTCAGTTATTGAATCAAAATTATTTTGAAAAAGAAAAAAGGAGACAGGTAAAAATGAGAAGCAAAAGAGTAAAAAGAATGCCACCCCAGCCCATATCTCTCTCCTCTCGCTTTATGTAGAAGAAATTGAATGAAACCCTAGTTCTCTCCGTCTCGCTCCATTCCACCCACACACAACTGTACAAATCTCTCTGTTTTCTTTTCTTCATTTGCTCAGACCTATCGATTCACACCCTTGGAGAAGTTGATGATTTGATTTTTCTCAGTATTCATATGAACATGTACAGAGATCGAGGGGGAGGTGGTTCGTCCAAGGCCGGTGAGATGTTGGATCGGAAGCGAATTAATGATGCGTTGGACAAACACTTGGAGAAATCTTCGCCTTCCACGTCCAGAAACAAGGGTTCAGCCCTCGCGGTGCCCTCCACATCCGCCGCCTCCGGCAAGCATATTGATCCCAGGGACAACCTTTCTTCACCAGCTCTCACCGTCACTAAGAACAAGCTATCCGATGGTGCCTTGTTTATTTTCCCTTTTTTTAAATTAGTTTATTTTTTCTTATAATCTTGAGTTGTGTGGTGTGGTTTTGGATTACCATGAATGTTAGTGTGGTTCTTTGGTATTGCTTTGAATGATTAAACAACAAAGGACTTCAGTTTTAGTAGTTACACGAATCATTGTGCTTCTGCATATACAGGGATAGTGTCGATTTACCTATTTCAGTAACTCGGTGGATCTGTATGGTGATTAGTTTTTTCTCCTGACAAAGAGATAATTCATAAAAGCGTCAGAATAATGTCTTCATAGTTTTTTGGTATTTTGTTAGCCACAAGGATTCAAGTTAACGTTGAATTTAAGCAAAATAACATTTCGTATGTGTGCAAATATGCTGACACATTGAAACATTTTAGAACGTTGAAAGAAGTTCAACACGGAGAGAGAGCTGCTACTTTGCAAGTTCAGGTGGAAGAGTTTTGTTAAATTTTGTTATTTGTTGTACAATTGGGCCAAATAGTGTTAGATATCCAAGGCACATATTGCAATATTAAAGGTCTGTTATCGGCTTATCGCTGGATTAAGTGGACGGTTATGGTTTTGCTATGATCTTAGTTTATATTTAGGTCCTTTTGATTTCTTAACAGTACCCACATTTTTACTAGCCTGCTTTTGTATCATTAGAATTTAATGGACTAAGCAAATGATCATGCTATATTTATTATTATTCTTTCATTTCAATTAGTGATTAATTTAGAGAGAAAGATAGTCAATGCCATGCTTAGAATGCAGTGATGATTTGTACCATAAGGAAGATGGTGATGATGATGAATACAGCAACAATGTCAAAGAAAGAAGTTTGCATTGGGTATCATACTGTACAAGATGTTATCCATGCTAATTTTTATTGCTGTCTGCTGAGTATGAATGCTATCTTCTTTCGGGGTCCTAAAGAGACCACATTTTTTCTTCCATTATGCACACTGTGTATGCTGCTCTGCACAATCAAATCAAAGATCTTGTGCTGCACCATGGGTATTTATTTTGTCAATATGCTTTTATGTTATTGGTCTTATTTGCGTTCTAATGACCATATACGCATTCACATTTGTGGACACATGTCTATTTTCTTTTCGAATATAAATTTTCAGGCAATCTGGTTATGCAGAAACTTAAGGTTGGAAACTGTCCATTTTGCAGCGGAATCTGAAACAGACAGCGAAGAGTCTGATGTCAGCGGTTCTGATGGGGATGATACATCTTGGGTTTCATGGTTTTGCAACTTGCGTGGAAATGAGTTTTTCTGTGAAGTTGATGATGAATATATTCAGGATGATTTTAATCTCTGTGGATTAAGCAGTCAAGTCCCATATTATGATTACGCACTTGATCTGATACTGGATGTAGAATCTTCTCATGGTAAGCCTCTTATCATTTATGGGGGATTAACAGGTGCTAGTTGGGTTGATGCTCTTTCAACTTAAAAACACATGAATTTTAATACCTGATGAATATTATTCTGTGCTGCTGCAATGGGCAGGGTAAGACAGAGCATTCGAGTCTGAACCGGACATTATACTGTTTCACTTGCATGTGTCCATCTGTCAGATTATGCCACAAACTCTTAATGAATTATGGAATGAACAATTGAATCTGATTTCATAAACTTGTAAAAGCCGGTGTTTGTAAGAAAGTATGTTTTGTGATCTAGTCCAGGGATTTAAATAAGTTTGATTATTTTGTTTTTAGGCTAGTTATTCTTCCTTTTTAATCATGGCATATAGGATTGTTTGATTTATCTGCTATTTATATGGGAAAATATTATTTATGCCTTGAAGTATGGCCAAAATTAGACCCATTTATCTAACCTTTTTTCTGTTACAAATTACCCACCAGTTAAGATTTTCACAAGAATTCCATTGATCAACTCATTCAAAGTGAATGGTTTCTATGCCACATTCTGAACAACCGGTTGACATTATGGATTGGTTCAATATGAACTGTAGTTTTGGGGCAGATTGTTAGTTTGTTATTTTCCCTTTTGATGTTTGTGTTGGTCAACTTGATTTAAATGTTTTTGTCTTCTAATGTTTTATCTGCTTTTAGTGCTCTGTCCCCATTCCTTTCTCTTTTTTGAGCTTGATATACCGATGATAATGTTTATTCTGTGCTGGGCGTATCTAGGTGATATGTTTACTGAGGAACAAAACGAATTAGTTGAATCTGCTGCAGAGATGCTCTATGGTCTTATTCATGTCCGTTACATTTTGACAAGCAAGGGAATGGCTGCTATGGTAACACCATTACATTTATTGTTATTGTCGGCCACACCTCTCTTTTTCAATTATATCATTGAGATGGAATATTTTGCAGTTAGAGAAGTACAAAAACTATGATTTCGGTAGATGCCCTAGAGTTTACTGCTGTGGACAGCCGTGCCTTCCAGTTGGACAATCAGATATCCCACGCTCGAGTACCGTGAAGATTTACTGTCCTAAGTGCGATGACATTTACTACCCCCGATCCAAGTACCAAGGCAGTATCCTTACTTTTCATCGTTTTTCTTTACTTAGTCCACTGGTTCATTTGCACAAATGAATACTGCATTCAATCTTCTCGTGTTCATTTTAGTTCAGAAGACTCAATTCATTTGGGGCTGTGCATTACATACATTACTTCTTACCCTATAACTATTGTTTCCCATTATCTCCATTTCTCCTGATGATAAACAGTCTTACTGTTTTCAAATGAATGAATTAAAACCAAGTCTTAGTCTAACTTTAAATGACATATTCCTTATTCTGTTATGATTGCAACAGAATTTTACTCGAGCTAGATAGCCCCTCATAAATGAGTTAAAAGCATGCTGTGCCTTATTCTCATATATACGTTGGTGTCTGATGGGTATGCTCGTAACTATTAGGGGCACACTTTATATATTCGCCAGTGGAACCTTGGTTTGTGATTAGTTAAAATCTTTTCTTAAAATAAGTAAATTCAGTATTTATTTGCTTTGGATGTTATTTTGCATTCTTCCCTTGTGGAATGATTTCCCTGACTTCAACAGATATTGATGGGGCGTATTTTGGAACCACATTCCCTCATTTGTTCTTGATGACTTACGGACACCTCAAGCCTCAGAAGCCAACACAGACCTATGTTCCCAGAGTTTTTGGCTTCAAGATGCACAAGCCTTGACAAACTTGGTTAACATGCTACAGCTCTTTGAATTCTTCATCCAGCGGGTGGTTTTGTCATGTGGCTGCTGGGGCGTACAGATGAACAGATCAGGTAAAAATCACAGCAGCTATTGATGTAACCAAAATTGCTGATTTGATGGATAAGCGCTTGGTGCATATCCATCAAGCAAATCGTGTTTACATTCAGAGAGCATGTAACCTTATTCCTTATATTCTGGTTGGGAATTGTCTAAATACTTCCTCAATTAGTCATGCGTGTGCACAATGCTTAATCAGCATTTCAATTTTATATGGGAGCAAGCCTATCAAAATTTTTGAGGATTTCGCACAAATTTGTATGTTGATATCTCTAGTATTTGGGATTAATTGGTGAACAAGAAGAGATTTCCCACTACTGGAAAGCCATCCAACGCATTCAGGTCTTGGTTTATGTTTTTACCTATTTGTCCCTTCACTTTGGCTGTTTGATTGAAAAGGCTTTTTTGAAAGGACTAGATGATGAGATTCTCCAGTTTATTTTATTCCTCCCTCCCTTGAAATAAACCTTAGATTTTGATCCATGCGTTGTCTCGACCCTCAACCTTGTATACAACGAAATTTTCTGTGTCAACATCATTATGTTTGTTTTGCAAGTGCCCTGCTCTTTTTGTGTAAGACATAATTTCATGAGACATAAAATACAAGTTTCATGTGAAGAGAGAAAAAAAGATGTGTGCATATCTTTTTGCAGCTTCCGACCAAGTTTCCATGTCAACTTCTCTCTCTCTCTCTCTATAAGCAATTTATGTGAGTTATTATTAAATCTAATCAATAACTAACAACAGAGTTTATAATCTTTTTAAGAAGAAGCAACTTCATTAATGATGTAATATTGATTTCTCAAAAAGTCAACTATTGTGGGTGTGTAGAGACTATGAAATATAAATGATCTTTGAATTGGAAAAGATCTTAAATCATTTTCATTCCAATCAAAAAAGAACATATTAAAGGGTGATGAATCATACGTGTAATTTTGAGAAGATTAAAGTGGATAAGTGAATAGACAACTGGGGAGAAGGCGACGAACCTAGATAGTGAAGTGATATTTCTTTTTAATACTCCCTCCGTCCCATTAGAGTAGTCTCATTTCTTTTCGGCACGGAGATTAAGGGTTGTGAGTGTAGTGGAATTAATATTTTATTGGTGAGTGTGAAAAAATTTGCCATTTTAAGAAAATGAGACTAATTTATGGGACAAACAAAAATGGGAAATGAGACTACTTCAATGGGATGGAGGGAGTACTATTTAAAAATGGGAATAACCTACTCATTGCTATACACTTTATCGTGTCCCATTCTCCACCGTGGTTAATATATATGTTATTGACGTTCATTCCAAAAATAAAATTTTTGCCAAATAGGAATTACTGGAGTTTTTAGATTAGTCATATTAGTAGTAAAATATTAATTAATAAATAAAATATGATTTCTCATAACATAATATATTAATCAAAACATGTTTTATTCTAGACTATGTATTGAATGTAACTTTATGTATTTTGAATCATATATTTCTTGATTTTATTTAATACTGGATAAATCATTGCTAAGTAATTGGAGAATTTATAAGTGGAGCATCCCTAGTTCATATTAGTTTTAATTTTATGATGCAGTTTAATTTTACAATATGCACTTAGACTAAAATTATTTTTTCCCAAAAAAAATAATAATCAACCAATAAAAATATGGAATTTGACTACCCAATTAATTAATTTTTATTTTCAATATCAGTTAAAGGTGCATTTTTAAAACAATGCAACAAATAATGTTGAATAAAATGATCAGACTATATAAATTATAATTAGGATACCTAGGATAGTTAATTGGATCATAATAGAGAGAATAGTTGTCATCATTTGTATGAGTAGTAAACAAGAAGCCTGCAAGTTGCATCATCACATCAACATTTATTGTTTTATTTAGTTTTAATTAAACTTAAATTTAAAGGTTAAAATATAATTTGTCCCAATTAACACATCAATATTGCATGGAATATGTGACTTTCAATCATATGCTTTTTTTTTCTTCTCGATATGTATGATAGCATATTTGATTCCAAAAAATAACGCAAATTAATGAAAGGATAAATCTAAGTATAATTTGAGAGTCATTAGTCTTAATCAAAATGTGTCAAATATTGAAGGAACAAATCAATCCATTTTACTAAAATATTCTATTAAAGACGGCTTCATTGTTTGCGGCTATCACAATCTACCTGCTCCATTGACAATGATGTGTAAGAAAAAGACAAGTTTATCCCTTTCCTCAATATAGTTACTATATCTGCTATCCCTATCTTATCGAATCTTAACCGTTGATTTTCGTAGCGATTGAAATTTGTGTTTTTTTTTTTCTTCTTCAAAAAGTTTTAATTTGATTTAATGAATATTTATTTACTTAATTAGATTTTATTTGTTTGTTCAATTTTGTTTTCTTAATTAAAATTAAACTCTTCATTTTGGGTTTCAGCTCGAGTAAATTGTTCACTTAATTGATTTTGTAATGTTAGAAGCATATAATAAAAACAATATAGTTGATGATGGTTGAAATATCACTTAATGTAACAAACTTTAATCACATATGATGTTTATATTTAGAAGATCATTTTCATTAGGGAAAATATCATAAAAATAAAATTAAAGATAATTTAGAAAATCCATGAAATAGGACGTCGAAGTGATGATTGAAATCGAAATTTTGGAAAGCTGTGGATGAATATAATCTGATCAATCCTATTTTTAGTATGAAACGAAAAAGAAATAATTGATTTTGAGATTATTTTTATTCGAAAGCTTTTATATTAAAATATTAAATTCTCTACAAAATTAAAAATAATCTAACGAATCTTGAAATAACTCATCAACTCTGTCTACTACATTTTTCCAGTCATGGATAAAGCCGGCCTCCAGTTTTTTCTGTATTTTAATTTATTTTCATTATTAAAAACTTTTTTTTTTGGCCAAAAATATATGCTTATTATCATAAATAAAAGATCTAAATTTTAATTACCAAATCAAAAAAGTGCTTTAAATACATGTGCCTAGAGTTAGGTACATATATATATTGAAAGAAAAGGATATGCAACACATCAAAATTTTTCATTACTACACTTTCAAATGCTTCAATCTTATCATCTTCATTGAAAATCATATATTTAATCCCCATCTTCACATGTCTCACATTTTATCACTTTATTTATCTTTCTTTTTTATTTTTTTAATATATATTTGTAAATCTTTAAAATAATAGGAGATAAAATATTGTTTTTATATGAGGCAGTTTGTATGGCAGTGTGGGGATGAGGCTGAGGGTCTACAAGAAATTAATAATAATGAGAAAAGAAGCATGAAAATCTGTGTTTGTAGTAAGACATGTGGTCCTCCTATAAATTATCATATTTTTGTGCCCTAATCATTTCAATCTATTCTGCAGATATTTAATTAAGATTTATCTCCATTTCCCAAGTGCCAAACCAAATAATGTAACATTAATTGAGCCTACCAATACCAGACACCAGTGATGATTATAAAAGAAAAGAAAAAAAAAACTCGCGGTCCTTTTATATTAGTCTCATTTATTTTTAGTTATAAATATTTGTGAATATAGTGAAATTAATACTTTATTGGTGTGCGAATTTTTTTTTCTATTTTAGAAAATGGGACTAATTCCACATGACAAACGAAAATAAAAAATGAGACTAATGCCAAGGGACGGAGAGAGTATATAAATTTCTTAGACAAGCTCATATCCCACTTTAGAAACAGGATGATTAATTTTCTTCAATATACTTCATCCATACCATCTGAATTATTTCACTTTTTTTTTATTTGTTTTATTTCTAAAAATAACAATTTTTTCAAACTTAATAACTAAATATCAATTCTACTAAACTCATTCTTCACTCACAGTCCTTGATTATTGTGCCTGATCAAATCGGAACAATTCGAACGGGACGAAGGCAATATATGAGAATCCACGTAATTCTATTAATATGAGGTTGTTTTATAAAATATCCAAACATAAAATCGTGCGAGCTTATTTGACCTAAAGCGAACAATATTATACAAATGGAGAGTTATGGTGCTAAAAAATGTCGTTGCTTGTGAGAAAGAGAAACTCACTGAGACCACGAACATCCTGGTTCAGGCATGTTTTGGACCGGGTTTGTGGTAAAATTTGGTGTGTACGTGGGACACACTCAATGTATATTGATGCGATTATATCGATTGAGGGAGGGTCACATATCTGCCTATGTGGTCAAGATCACAAGTATGCAGTCATTAAGTTTGAGAAGAGTATTGTTGGGTTTAACAAATTCCTGTTAATATTTAAAAAAAATATTACTTCATTGAATAAAAGAGTTAAAAAAAAAATTACAACTTATTCAACACAAAATAAATAATACTATACTAATGTCTACTTTTTCACCTAATAGTTATAAGTATTGAATAATCTTTAAATATATCTTTTAATTATTGAATTATGAAGTTTTACTTTAATTTTTAATGTTAATTGTTGAAAATATCACCAAAGAGAAATAAAAAAAAATGTTAAGTCGACACTAAATATCGCATAGTTTTAATTCTTGTCTTCATTTTCTTTAATTTGTAATCCTAAAATGACGTTTTTTTCATGACAAAAATTTGGAAAAATTATAAAAGATAAACAGGGGAAAATACTAAAGTATATTGAAATGCTCTATGGTATATTTGGTAAAATGCTATAATATATTGTTTTTAGTTAAAAATAGTTTAATCTTTGTTTTCTTATATGAATTATATGAAAATAAGTTAACATCGTTAATCATTGATGATTCAACAGTTTAATGTCATTTGTTATCCCATACAGCAAATCAAAAGGAAAATTGAAGTTCAACTATTCACTACTAAGATAGTTTTTTTTGTTTTTTTTTTCAAGTGATGGATTGGACAAAGTAAAAGTTGCAGAAGATGTAATATCATTTGATATTTCCACTTAGATTCAACCTCAATTTCAAGATATTTCTAGATATTAAATTTGGGCAAGTAAAAAACAATAATTCTTTAGATGATGAAGTTATACAATGTTTGTGAATTAGGGTTTTTTTTCTCAGTGTTTTTTTAATTTGATGATAAAACGAAGTCATTTTAATTTGTCACATGAGATGTTAAATGACGTTTAACTATTCAATCATCAATAATTAACGGAATTATTTTTTTAATTTATTATATTAATTTGAACTTACACCCTCTACATGTCCCCGTGAAAGCTCGAACTCAAGACTTTTTGGTCATATGTAGAGTGTTTTTACTACTGCACCCCGAACAAAAGACAATAACATTTTTTTTTGTATAATTCATAGACGAAAATAATAATTAAGGTATTTTAATCTGATGATAATACATTGTAATATTTTCCTTGAAAACGTCAATAATTTAGGAAATCATCACCTATCTATCCAAATACAATTAAAATATCACGTAATTGTCACTTAAAAAACGATTGAATATATTTGTGTCACCTCACCATAGTCTAAATCTAGTATGCTATGAAGGATAATTTTAATTAACATGATTAACATTCAGATAAATCTAGGACCAAAAAAGTTGATAGTGCTTGAAGATGGAATCCATACATTAAGGTATAATTATAAATTATCATCATAAAACAATTGTTAATTAATATATTAAGCATACTTACTCATATAAATTCCCAAATTATTAGTCCCCAATTAAAATGGCACGATAATCAATGTTTGTGAGTGTAGTGAAATTAATATTTTATTAATGAGTATAAAAATATTTACCATTTTAGAAAAGGAGACTAATAAATGAGACAGATCAAAAAAAGTAAGTAGGATTAATAAATTGGGACATGGAGTATGATTTATGAGTAGGATTAGTCTGTTGGATGTACGTAAGAGAGAGAAAGAAATTACAAGTTGAAACCGGCGGCGACGTTGCACACAGACCGCCTTGTTTTCATTTTTTTTTTACATTGATTTTTTTTTTTTTTTTTTTTTTTTACAATGTCAAAATTATTACTATTAGTAAAAAAGTGACACGAATACGGTTACGTCATATGAAATTGTTGATCAATTTAATTATCTTATTCTTGGAATAATAACACGGCTTTACGACTATAATTAATTAGAAACATCACATAATTGTGTAGACTAATTATTTATTAACAATACTAAAATATGGGTTATTAATTTTTTTCAAACACGTTCCAATAATAAAGATTTGATGTATAAATATTTTCGAATGGAGCATTTGTTGATAACAACAATAAAAAAAAAAAATTGCATTACTAATTATAACAACAATATTATTGAACATGGCTTTTTTTTTTTTCAGTTTTTAACAACTACTGAAATTACACATTTTTTTTATAAAAAAAAAAACAAAGATGCCCTAGATAAATGACAAATTTGTGAAAGAATATTTTAGAGTGTACAACATTTATTAAAAACCGTGGGACCTTTTTCTTCTAAAAAAAATAAAAAGAAGAAATAAATGGACTTGTTCCTCCGCATAATATTAATATATTCGTAAAGTAATAACAAAATCAATTAATTATTATATATATTTTTTATTATAAATTAATAGGTTGGTTTCTAACCATATACTGTATTAATTTACACCCGAATTAATGCTATGCTTTTCTTATTATTCAAGTCAATAAGGCTACCAAAATACGCGTTGGATTTAATTTGTTGTTTCTTCCTTTGATCATTTTCTTTTAGTTGAAAATTTCAAAATCGTATGCTCATTAATTTCGACCTTCATGAATTGGAAATATAATATTACACGATAAGTCTCTTATTGTCTAAGTAAAAGATTGTGCCAAAAATTATCTCATATTCTTATGAGATACTTCTTCGAAGAAGAAAATAATACTTCTTCGAAGAAGAAAATAAACTACGAATACATAAAAAGAGAGTAGGGGTGTGCAAAAACCGAAGTAAACCGACCGAACCGATCAAATTCGGTCGGTTCGATTATCGGTCGGTCGGTTTTCGGTTTTGAAAGTGTAAAAAAAGATATCTTATCGGTCGGTTATCGGTTTCTAAAATTTTACCCGATAAACCGACCGACCGACCGATAAGATATTAATTAAAATATATATATTATATACATAATATTTTAATTATTCTTAAAATCTAAAATATATCATATTCCTAAATTTCTAATTACATGACTTCCCAGTTCCCCTTCTTAAAAACGTGAACCCTAAATCTCCAAAAGGCCAACACCCCCAGGCCCCCACTGCCGACTCAGACGGTCCGAACCCCTTACCCAGTCGGCCAGCCCGCCGCAACGCCGCTCGCCGTCCAGTGCCCGCACAACGGCTGGTCTCCTGCTCGCGTCGGCTGTTGATCTCCTGCTCGCGCTCGGTTGCTCCCATCTCTCCGGTCACCGCACCGGCCCATGCTCGGCGTCCCCCCCGCTCGGCGCCCCCCCTCTCGGCTGCTTCGTAATTTCTTTGCCATTAATTTTTTTTCGTTTTTAAATTTGTTCTTCACTGAAGCAGTCAAGCTTGTGTTTTTTGAATTTCATGTAAATGTATTCAATTGAAGCTCGTAAATATATCTGGGTGAAGTGAAATTGTTCATGAACAAGTTTAATTTTGGTTTTGTTTACTTTTTTTGTTGTTTGCATTTTTGGCAGCCTTATCGGTTTGAACCGAACCGAACCGATGATATTATCAATTCGGTTCAAAATGCTTATCGGTCGATTCTTCTTATCAGTTCGGTTGAATCGATTCTTGAATTTTCGATCAGTTTTGAACCGAACCGACCGATTGCACACCCCCTAAAAGAGAGTGTGAGAGAATTCACAAAAAAAAAAAATTGAAAATTATTTTAATTTTAAATAACAATACATTTTTGCTCAATTACCTAAAAATCTAACTAAACCTAACAAAAAGTAAGTGTGAGATTTTTCGGATCATCTAATTGTCTGAATTTAAATAAATATTTGTTAGAATAGAATGAATTAAAAAAAAGGATTATTTGGAAAATAATAACCACACACAAACACAATGTTAGAGAGAGAGAGAGAGAGGTTTTTATAAACCAAACAAAAAAAAGCTGATAATTTATCCGAAAATGGAAAGAAAAAAGGGAGGGAGGGGCAAGTGCAGTAATAAAGATGAAAAATGAGGGGGAGAATGGAAGAGAGATAATAGCCATTTATGAAAAAGGGGGTGTGCTTTTTTCTTATTGCGGCTGGTTTCAAATTCATCTCTCTCACCATTAACTCATCGCACTCTCCGCTCCCCCTTCTTCTTCTTCTTCTTCTTCATCGAATCATCTTCCTCTTTTCCCCCACCCACCCCCACACACACTCAACCCTCTTTTCCATATATAGATACACGATATTCGTATATATACTCGCATACCTTCCTATTTTCAAGAAAAAGAGAGAGAATTTTTTAGAGTTACGCGCGCGGGCACACACACACACGCACAACACAGAGTTTATAGAGAGAGAAATTCGAGAAGCTGGATAGGGATTCTGGCATCCGTTTTCGTTTTGTATGTTGGGTTGTGGAAATTGAGGGGTTTGCGTTTCGGAAAGTTTACTTATGTAATGCATCAGAAAAAATCTGAAGTACAGATCGGAACAGAAAGCAGCGGCGTCTCTTCCGATTTCAACCCCACTCCTCCTCTCCCTCCTTCCTCCCTCACCCAGAAACACCCCCATCTTTCTCTGAATTTCCATCCCAATCCACCGCCCTCTTCTTCTTCCCCGGGGCCCAATCCCGCCCTCCAAATCCTCGTCAACGATGAGAATCAACAGCAGCTGCAGCCGGACCAGAATGACCCTTTCACCCCCAAGCCCACCCCTTTCAAAAGGCCCCATCTTCAGCAGCAATTCTCCCGTTCCCTATCCAAGACCCCTACTCTATCCAACGCCCTCCATAGATATGGTGTTTCTGCGCAGGACCCACCTGCCAAATTCAGTATCTTCCACAACAGGTCTCACAAATTGCTGACCCATTTCCACCACCACCTCCGCCACCTGCGCCGCCGTATAAGGCTCCACATCCGACTCATTCTTCTGCTCAGTCTCCCTTTCTTTTACTTTTTGGTTTCTCATCCTTCTAGGTCGTTTATTCTTGATTTCCTATCTGCTTTCGCCTTCTCGGCGGTGCTCCTTTTTTCCCTCAATTTGGCTATTCCGAGGCTTCCCACCATAAGATTGTTCCTTGCCAAGTCCTTGCCCATTAAGATCAGTGCCAAGGATCATGCTAACCGGCCGCATTTGCCGGTGTTTTGGTCGATAGGTTCAAGGCAAAAGGCCGATAAGAAGGCGATTTCAGGGTGTTATGTGCAAGCATATACCAATGGAGATGTTTACGAGGGTGAATTCCACAAGGGGAAATGTAGTGGTAGTGGGGTGTATTACTATTACATGAGTGGGAGGTACGAAGGTGACTGGGTTGATGGCAAGTATGACGGTTATGGGGTTGAAACATGGGCGCGGGGTAGCCGCTATAGAGGGCAGTATCGGCAGGGCCTTAGGCATGGTTTTGGAGTATATAGGTTTTATACCGGTGATGTGTATGCTGGAGAATGGTCTAGTGGGCAGAGTCATGGGTGTGGCGTTCATACCTGCGAGGATGGTAGCCGATATGTAGGAGAATTTAAGTGGGGCGTTAAACATGGTCTTGGTCACTATCATTTCAGGTAAGGGTGATGGCACTTTGTTTTGTATTTTACCACTTCTGATATGCTGCGTCTTTTCTGTTATTGAAACAGTTGTGTGATTCTTCATTTTGACAAGTTCTGAATCTATTTGTATGGATTAATCTTGGTTCTGCGTTCTTCAGCTTAAATACACTACCTCTGGACTATGTTTTATGTTGTTTGTGATATATTGTATCACATGGATAGCATCATATTGCTGACGTCCATGTGTAGGCGTGTCAATAAGATTGAAAAATGCATAAAACTTCATGATATGGGCATCTTTAGTTGTCATCCTCTAGGAAATACATCTGAAAAACTATCTCGAACTTTGATATGATTTATGTTGAAAGTATTATTTGCCAATTCCTCACTTTAGCAATCTGCTCTTCCTTTCGAATTTGAAATAAACTGATACTGTTGATACTAGAATGTTCATCATTATCAGGACATTTTTTTATGATCATTTCGGAAAGAGAATGTAATGTTTGATGTGAGCAAGGAGTGAAAATCAGATCATGTTGATTTTCTATTTGAACTTTGTTATTAGTTCTAAATTCATAGTTCGAACTATTTCCTTGAAAAATCTGGATAAATTGTTCTCTTTAGCAAAAGGCTGTTCATCTCCATTGCATTTATGTTGAAGTTTTACCTTTTGTCAAGAAAGATGAAGTTAAGGCTTGAGCTATTTTTTTTTTCTCACTCCTTTGTTTTCATTTGAAACATCCCGAGAAATTATTGTACTGCATCATTGATACATTTCCTTTTTGCGTTAAAGTATGTCTTGTATTTTAAAACTGATTAATGATTTTGTGAATGTGACTTGCGCCCTCACGGTATCTACCTACTCCGTTTCATTATAAGTTGCTCTTCAAAGGTGTTGTCATGCGATATGATAACTTAAATGCACTGTAGAACAAAACAATAGGAAGCTACAAAACATGGATTGGGCATGCTATTACCACAGGCTATTGGAAAACTATGTTATGATGAGCTAGCTGTTCATGTCAAGAATAAATATGTGACAACGTGGAGTTATATAGAACATATTAATCGACGTGATAACTAATGGGTGTAGTGTTTCTATAATGACACTGTCTCCAGCTTTTCCACATTGCTTTAAAGCTTGCCAGTGTTAGTTTAAACTGCTTATTTCGTAGCTGCTGTTATCAGGACAACCTGAATGTTTTAAGCAAAGAAACATATAAATTAAACATAAAATACTCGTGTTGGGTAGAACCCTTGGCAAATTGTTTTTTAGTATGCAGCATTGTCATCTGAGATTGCCATTTAACTTATTTTCTGAGTTCTTAGACAGGCCCTCTCTTTTTTGTTTCTTAATGGGTTTTAATATGTATCTTGATTGTTTAGTAACTTTCCTTTTGAGCTCAGTCTTCCTCAAATATATGAATTATGGTAATTACTTCACTACTGTTGGCTGCAGGAATGGAGATAGATACGCAGGAGAGTATTTTGCGGATAAAATGCATGGATTTGGAGTTTACTGTTTTGCAAATGGCCATCGTTATGAGGGTGCATGGCACGAGGGGAGAAGACAAGGGCATGGAATGTACACTTTCAGAAATGGTGAAACTCAGGCTGGCCATTGGCAAAATGGAATTCTTGATATTCCTAGCACACAGAGCAATGTATATCCGGTTTCTCCTGTTGCTGTCAATCACTCTAAGGTCCTTAATGTTGTTCAGGTAAATTCATTTGCATTTTTTCTTTATATCTTGTTATTGGGACCTCTTTCGGTAATAAATAGACAGTCCATTGAGGATCACTCAGGCACATGGATCTGGTTGTGTTCACACGTAAACCGTATGTTTTGTTATTTGTGATCACTCAGGCACATGGATCTGGTTGTGTTCACACGTAGACCGTATGTTTTATTATTTGTGATGCTTATGCTCTTATACAAGTAGCATGGCACTTGTGGAATCCTAGCAATATTTGCTTTGGGTTTTTTAATGGGTTATCTTGAGTCCTATCTAAATATGTGCTGCAAATAACCAGTTTACTGTTTTCTCAAAACTTGCTGCTTTGCAGCATTGTGTAGATTGTTTGATCCTTCTTAGCACATCAGTTTGTTATTGTGTTAAAGATTTAATCACTTATGTGATTGGTTAGAATTTTTGGAAAATTTCATTTATTATTGGCCAGATTGTATGTACGGACATGCCAATATCACTTTAGTTATACATAGGAGTGTCAGAAGCAGGTTCTTGGACCAATGTTACTAGGACAGTGTAGCTCCATATATTTACGACAACTGTATGTTTGTCAGTTTTCCCGGGTCATATAAGTACCTAGGTTTGGATCTCTCATTAGCTGAAGTCTGAATCCTAAATGAGATTGGGAGCTCGATGTTTTACTATTTTATGTGAATCCATTTTAGATCTCTAATGAATCTTTTGATCCAATCCAACCACCAGGAAGCTCGACGAGCAGCAGAAAAGGCATATGAGGTTAGCAAGGTGGACGAGAGAGTGAACAGGGCAGTGACAGCCGCTAACAAGGCAGCTAATGCAGCGAGAGTGGCAGCAGTGAAAGCTGTGCAGAAGCAAATGCATCACCGAAGCAACAGTGATGACATCCCAATCCCCATTATGTAAAACCTGCTTCCCCTGACGCCCGTTTTGTCAGATTAACCGATGACTCTCGTAGCAGAAACGATGATTGCAAGAGTGATGGTGAACTGACGGCACCTCCAATTTTATGACTTTTCTTCCTTCATAATGCGGTTTCTAAGTGATAGCTGAATTTTCGAGCAGCTTGGTGTTCTTAGCCAACTTGGCACAGCAGAGCCTGGGATTTCTCTCCCATCCCATAGCCTACGTCTTTTCCTTTTTTTTTTTTCTTTCTTTTTTTTTAAATTTTCTTTTTGGCTTCTGTAAAGTTGAAATAGGTATATGATTGAGGGGCTGGTGTAAAAGGGAAAACCCCAATCAAGCAGCCCTGTATGTGGTGATATGATATGATGTAACTAATGAGAAAACTCAAGAGAGAATGTTGTAATATTTCTACTTCCCAACCTTTTTTGTTTCTTTTTCCATTGCGATCTTGGGTAGAAAACCTGGGGAAACTAACAACTTTTTCTAGTCATGCACTGAATTTTGCACCTGCAATGTTAATCCCTCACCTTTTTTTTTACGACGAGAATTAGGATCGTAGAGGTAAGTTTATTGTTCACAATTAAGTTCCAACATTCTTCCAAAGTAGGTGGTTAATAAGACCTTTTTGAAGAGAACAAAATACTCAACCACCATAACATAATATTTATAGTTGTCGTCCCTGAATGAATCACTTCATATTTCATACAAATAAAGACATGCAGAAAAGGTGTTCAACCAGAATCCCTCTTATCCAAAACCAAATGAAGTAGAGACGCAGGCTTATGAGTTATGAGGAAACAAGGGTAACTGGGTATATTAGCAGAAAAATAGAACCATCAGAAGCAAGGATTCAAACAAGTTGAGAAGATCTGTTACAGTGTTATTTGTGTAGTAGGTTAACTAGAAAGCTGTTGTTTGATAAAATGTTGCAGAATAAGATATTGTATTAAAAACTTGAATGAAGGTAGATTTCAAAATGAAGAGTACATATAGGTGGCAAACAAAGCTGATGGAGCCTCCAAAGTCTATGGGCTACTTCAATTGAAATTAAAACTCAAAATGCCAAACACAAACACTTAAAATAAATTTAACTCTCTGTCTGCTCCCTCAGCCTTCTGATGGTGCTCCTCACAGTAACGGCACTAGCAGTGCTGGAACACAGAATATTGACACAGTTTAAGCAACAAAAACAATAAATAAATATAATAACATATGACGGTAATTAAGGTTTCGGTGTTTACTTCAATGTGTATGCACCTCCTGCCTTCACTTTGCCGCAGTCCTTGCATCCCCAGATGCCGACAGCCTTTCTCTTCACTGCATACTGTGAATGAAGAATTCAACCAGAGTGTCATAAAACAGCATTATATAATAAACATTTCGTGCTTTTAATAAACCAGTTAGTACATAACATTCATGACATTGATTCAAACCTTCCCACAGAACTCGCAGAAGTACTTGCTGTGCTGACTAACTTCCATCTTCTTAATCTGCTTCCTCAAACTAGCACCATATCTCGTACCTAAAATGCAACATCCAGGCAAAATTAATTAGATACTAAAATCTTACTGGTTGCATAATCCATACCAAACCTATCTCTAAATTAAAATTCAACCCTTTTGCAATACCAAAATCATAAATTTTTTTACAAACTGAATATTTGTTTTAGACTGTTTTGGCAATGCTGGTAAACAGAATTCAAACTGGGGAAAAAAAAAAGGCCACAAAAAATTTCAACATCAATACTCACAAAAATTACAAAACAAATTAATATGTATGTATCAAAAGCGTTACTGAGACAACTAACTAATATCGACCACAATGAACAGGGAAAATGTAAATGAACAGGAATGCAACACATATTCATTAAAAATAATAACCAGTGCTCTCATTGCAAATCCAATTCCCAATCAAATAGGAGAGAAAATAAAAACAACAATGTAGCAAGTGTAGAATAAGCGAAGTAGTAAAATAAGCGTTTAAAACCTACCATATTTCCCAACAATCCCGACCTTCTTAGTTCTCTTGGCCTGGACATAACAAACAGTGCAATCAATATAAAATCTTCTGGATAAAAATAACCAAGATTCACATTAATGAGCATCAAAGATAAGTATTCACAGGTATCAGGGCCAAAACCAGAAAAGCATAGCATATTGGTATAGAAATTTGACCAATAAATTAACATTAAACAAAATTATGATGTCATGAAATTATTAAAAAAAAAAAAAGTTAACATACCATTTACCCAGAAACATTAGTACAGAACTCTACAAACCTCCAGGAATTACATATTATGATTCAAAAGTGCTATCAAACAAGAGATTTAACATAAGTTACATAACTAAGACTAAGAAAAGAGAAACTACAACGTTGTGTTCGAAATTCCACGTAAAGATCGTAGGAATTCAAATTACGTTGCTCCGATGAGGGATAGGAAGTTTACCATTGGAAATCACTACTGAGGCCGGCGCGACGACGAGCGGCTCCAAAACCCTAGTATGCAGCAAAACGAAGGAAGACAAATTATTTTTCAGTATATATATGTAGAAACGGTAGATACTCCAGATTGCATTTACCTCCCTCATGTTTTTACTATTTCTGAAGAAGCCCCAGATGTTTCAATTCTACCATTTCCCGACTTCCCGTCAAATTTGTAGACACCAATAATGATATTATTCCCTCCGTCCCGCTATAATAGATCATTTTCATTTTAATGCATTAATTTCGGAGCTCGTGTCTAGTAATTAATAGTGGTTAATAATAAAATTGACAATCGTAATTAACTTGTTTAAGTCTTAAATAAGGTAATTATGATTTAAATAAGTTAATTATAATTGCTAATTTTATTATTAACCATAATTAGCTACTAAACACGAGCTCCGAAATTAATGCATCAAAATGAAAAGAGTTTATTGTAGCGGGACGGAGGTAGTATCATGTAACGCCCCCAACTGACCTTCCCCATTTGGAGCCACGTTACATTGATGTTTCAGATTTTAGCAAACATTTTTCGCAATTAATAAAGCGGAAAACTTAAATTTAAGGAAAAGATAAGTAAACAGTAAAAAGTTGTACTTCGAGTCACTTTAGTAACATAGTTCAAAGATTGGAAATATTCAAAAGGGAAGGAAATTTCATAGAGTGGTGCATCAGTGTGTGTAGCGTGATGGTGACATGTATATGAAGATTGTTGGGAAATTATTCCTAAAATCTCCCTTAGGACTTATTTGTAAAAGGTTTTGTTGGATCAAACCTTATTTAGTTGGTCGATCATTTGCCGAAATCTAGAGAGTCTAGCACACTTTGTAAAGTCCTGTATAAGTTGTACATTGAGTTATAATAGACTAGTGTGCTGAGAAGAATTCCTAGCAGATATGAAGCAGATGATATCAGCATTCAACTTACAAACTGCTAGAGAAGCAAGCTAACGAAGGATCACTAGCAAATGGCTGAACGCTCGCTAGACAATAGATATCAACAGAATGCTAAGGCGTTAGCATTCGGGATCCTTCAGCAATGAATAAGAAATCGCAAGCAACAAAAGTCAAAGGATCAAAGGAAAAATACTTTAGCAGATTCTAGCTTAGCAAAGCAAAAGAATCAAAATTTGAAGCTGGACTGCGATTCTGACAAAAGTACACGCAAAGGTCGAGACTTTCCAGAAGTAGTTCGAAAAGTACAGTCTTATACAAAAAGTGTTCAAACAAGTTAATCCACTCTTGGACAAAGATGCCGTTGTGTCTAACAGATATGGAGATTCAAGGTTTGAATCTCCATCTATAAAAGACAGGTTCAAGAATGAGATTGACAACTGCTTTTCTCACTTTATACACTCACGAACACTCAAGCAAGAGATTCCTTTGACGAAGTGAACATACAAAAGTAGTCAGTTGAGAGCCGTGTGAAAGTTTATTAAAAAGCTCCCAACAACTCAAGTGTCGGTCTTTGATATACTGACATTCCATTGAAGATATTCTTGATTGCATTCAAGAATATTTCAATCATTGGGATTCTTTTCTTCCGAGAAAGAATCTAACAGTCGAACACTTGAAAAGGTCAAGACTAGGACGGGCTCTTAGCTACATTCAAGGAAAGTCAGGAAGTGACTATAAAACTTCCATTTTAGGCAAGGCAGGAGTTTCGAAGGTGCGCCCTTGACCCAACCAAACCTTATCGGAGAAGTTCAGATCAACGGAGGATAGCTGTCAAGTAGCCAGGCCGAAAGCTCACTGCCTACTTAACTGGAAAGGCGAATCCTTGTAATCTGTATACTTTTCTAGTGAAATTCTTAGTGTTTCGGCTAAGGAGTGGACTTAGATCTATTTGGATCGAACCACTATAAAATCCGGTGTTCATTTACTGTTTTATTATCCTACTGTTCCAAGTTGATTTGAGACCTAGCAACATAGTTGCTAGCGTATATCTAAAAACACACCTAAGTGATAACTTGAGCTAAGAAACATTTTGTAAACAACGATAAGTGTAAGTGACGAACATTTATTCCGCTGCATTTCGTGTTAAGTTGTATTCACGACGACTCTGATATTTGAGGACCAACAAGTGGTATCAGAGCAGGAGGTTGAAAAACCGACTGCTTGAGTCGCTTTGAAACCTGATCTATCTTTTCCTTGCACTTTTATCCTTGTTTTTGTTTATCGAGCTCAGGAAATCATTCCAAAAACATACAGAATGTTGAATCACTCACTTGGAAAATATGAAAGAGAAATTTTTTCATCTTGGAAGAAGATGGCTCTCATACAGCTTCAGAGCATACATCCTGAGATGGCGGATGTACTGGTAAGAGGTCCTATTCAGATTATGAAAGCTAACACTTTTATAGGACTTGAACGTGCTGAAGATGCTGCTGAAGGAGAACCAAGACCCCCAAGACCTGACATGGTTCCTAAACCGTTTGATGAATACACAAGTGAAGACAAAAAGAGAGCTCAACTAGAGCACGTGGCAAAGAAATTGATTCTTGACTCACTTCCAAAGCTGATGAAAGAGAAAGCGCTTGATTTTGAAACTGCTAAGGAAATGTGGGACTACGTGTGCGAGTCTTCCCAGGAGACGGATCAAATGAAACGTAATAAACTACAGGTAGCTGTAGATAAGTACGAATCCTTCTTGTTGGGAAATCTGTCTAAGGTTTCCTTTCCCAGTAGCTTACTTGTTTAGATTATAGTTTTGGTGGATCAAATCCTAAGTCCTACCAGCGTCAGTTGTCTCTACATAGCTCTAGTCTCAAATGTAAAGTCCTGTTTAGGTCTTTTGAGTTGTAAGTCGCAGCTGACAAGACTCATGCTGACACTGTTCACCAGCATGAGAAATTCTTACCACTGGCTACTGTTCACCAGTTGGGAAAAGTTTCATCAGCAGGCGGCTGACAAAGACTCGTGCTGACACTGTTCACCAGCGGTGAGAAGCGCTTATGACTGGCTACTGTTCACCAGTTGGGAATGGTTTCATCAGCAGGCGGCTGACAAACCTTACCAGGAGAATACGTGTTCCTACTTACACTATTCACCAGCGGTGATTTCACCAGTCATGGGAGACTCCGAAAAGAGTTAACATCCACTTTTGGTAGACTTTGATTATGCCAGGGCAAGTCACCAGCAGAGACTGCCAGCACAAGATCACCAGAATGATCTACCAGTCAGATGTTACCAGCAGAATTCCAGATTCTCTCTCCCAGCGCCGTAGAGACAAGAAGAAGATTCTCTGAGGAATCGACTGACAAAGGATGACTTTAAGGAAGGATAACTTAAAGTCTATCAGTCACAAGACGCCAGTCTTATTCCTCAGACTGACAGAAAGAGCCGTTCTGACACAAAGAGATCTATGTCAGATAAAGCGGTCAAAGGTATGGTTCCTTCCGGAAAAACATACCTGCCGCCGTCAGAAGGACATCCGAGGTCTGACACCTTTCCGGATGCGTCCAAACGGCTAGAAAGTTTGAATCGGTTCCTGCGGCTATAAATACGTCGCAACCACCAACATTCAAATATTAGAGATCTAAGATATTCCACGAGCGATTGATTCCACGATTCTACTCATCTGCTCAACCACCGAAAGAACTGAAATTATTGCAAGATTGCATAAAGTACTTTCGAGGCTTTTCATAAAGCTTTCCGTGTGTTGATTTATCAAACACGAGACTTCAAGCTTCAAGCTTGTAAGTTAAAGATCTCACTTGGTGTTCTTTCTCCTTCGAGAGAGTTCACAGCAGCTCCTGTGCTCACCAGCACTTGAGTTATTACGGGCATTCTGCCGTAGAGTGTGTTACGTTCTTGGGAGAACTAAAACACCCAGCTAGCTGTGGAGGTTGAAGTGACGTGCCCGCACTCCATCAGCTGTGAAGAGTTGAAGAAGGATCCAGGACCGGGAGCGGTTGATCTAGTGAACTGGTGGACGAGGCATTCACCAGCTAGAGATAGATCGTAGGATACCTGTACCTGATTACTCTTAGTGGAATTTCCAGTGCTTCGACTGGAGAGTGGACGTAGATCGATTGATCGAACCACTATAAAATCCTTTGTTATTTATCAGCTTTCTGCATTTCATTCATATTTTAAACCCAGCACTCAAGTGCTGGAGTATATCCTGAAACTGATAAATAACTATGCAAACAAGGCTAAAATATTCTAAGTATTAAATCACCAGCTGACCAGTTGTCAGCTGCATACTGAGTAACCAGCACCAGCTGACCAGTTGCCAGTTGTCAGCTGTGAGTAAGTAGCGTGCAAGAAAACAATTAACTTAACTTTATTTCCGCTGCGTAACGATTATACTCTGAAAAATCGGGACCAACACTTCTCTATGTGTGCATGTGAAACCATACAAATTATGGAGGAACGCTTCAACACTATCATTGGAGAACTCAGGAATCTCGGAAAGAAGTATGATAATGGAGAGATGAACAACAAAATCATCTCCAAACTATATCCAAGAGATGACTGGTTCGCGAAAGTAACAAGTTTGAGTGAAAAAGACCTCAACAGCATGACTACATCTGAGGTATTTGCTCAACTTAAAGCTCACGAATTTATCATACAACAGTCGAAGAAAAATGAAACAGCTGTAGCGCAAGCCACATCAAACTTCGCTAGCAACTCTGAAGACTTAGCGTACTTCGCTAAGAAGGACTATAACAAACTCAAGACAAAGAAGTCCTTCTACAAGCCCGAAAGATCTGCTCCACCATCACCCGCAAAGGAAGGTACTTCCAGTGCAGGTACACAGCCGATTGACCTAAAGATCAATGAGCTGGAAGAACAGATGAAAAAGATGCAGAGAATGCTGAATGAAGCGAAAGCTGAAAAAGAAGCGAAAGAGATTCAATCATCATCATCTAACCGCTCAGTAGAGCGAAAAATTAGAACTTGTTTTGAATGTGGTTCTCCAGATCATTTGAAGCATGACTGCCCGAAAGTCAGCAGAGAAGAACGAGAACGCCTGAAGCAACGATTTGAACAACGCGCTGCTAAAGCGGTAACCAAGGCGTTGCTAACCAGGACAGAGATTGCTGATGAAGAGGAGTTTTACTGTTCTTCAGAAGAAGAAGATAACGAAGAAGCATTGTTCGTGTTGATGGCAGAAATCATTGAAGATCAGTTCGCTGACGCAGACAACGATGCTGAAGAAACCAATGAATCAGCCTTCGCTGCTGAGCAAACTGAGGTATTATCAACAAACCCATCTAGCAATCCAATCATAGGTGAATCGGAGGAATCATTTTTCGATTCCGAGGAAGATTACTTGACAAAACTGTCAATAGAATTTTCAAAAATGTATGAGATCAAAAACGAAATCGTTGGGGAAAACACCTCACTAAAACTCAAAGTTACAAACTTAACCGAGGAAGTCGAGAGACTGAGGTTAGAAAGTGAGGAACTCTTGAAATTAAAAGCAGACTTCTCTCATTTGTCAGAAAAATTTCAAACCTTAGAAAAAGAGAATCATGCTTTAAAGAGTAAACCCAAAGAGGACTGTATTTGCATGTATGCATCCAGCAGGGCTGCTCTCAATGCCCTTGTAAGTAGTGAAAGACGTCACTATGATAAGTCTGGACTTGAATGCGAATCATCAAAAAGAATGTCAAAACCCTATGATAATTCTTCTAAACAAAATCCGATTTTGTTTGTATCTGCTGGACATAACTCTGCTGAAAAGGGTAAAGGAGTAGAATCTGCTGAAACTTCGTCTGCTAAACCAATAGCTAAGTCGAAGAATAGACTCCCGCAGAACGTGCCCATTGGATCTCAGCAGAGATCTATACCAAACATAGCCAATCGTTCATCTGCTGAATCTCAGCAGAGGTCAGAGTCTGCTAAGCCTTTATCTAATGGACCTCAGCAGAGGAACCCAAGGATAAACGTTGTACGTAATTCTAAGCCTCAGCAAAAGAATCAAAGGATGAATGATAGGCAAATATTTAATAGACCTCAACAGAGGAATCCAAGAGCATCTTCTAAGCCTTACCCAGCAAATTCAAGAAGCACTGAGCGTTCTGATTTTAACGCAAGGATAGTACATCCTAATTTCCACCAGAGAAGGCCTGCACAGTACAATGCTGTGAGACCTATCTACCAGCAGAATACACTGCTTAGAAGAAACGTCTATGCAAGGCCTGAGCCCATTCTATATCCATTTCCAAGGGCAAGGATGGCTAAGTACATTCCTTCATCTAGAAATAGTAATGTTAAAAATGCTAAGCCAAAGGTCAAGAAGGTGGTCAATAGTGAAACCAAGCCGAAAGTCTTGAAAGTCACTATGATGTGGGTTCCGAAAGGAACTATGCTTCACGCTAATCCTGCAGGACCCGACACTAAACGGGTACCTAAATCCACTTGATTCACTTGCAGGAACAGGACTCGAGAGCTACGGGAACGTGCATATCTAATGAGTGGGTCCTGGATAGCGGTTGCTCTGCTCACATGACCGGGAATGAAGAATTATTCTCAGACATAAGAAGACTATTTAACGGACCCAAGGTCAAGTTCGGAGACAACAGTGAAGGAGAAGTCAGTGGAAGAGGGTGCATTGAAAGAAACGGATTAAGAATCGTCAATGTAGCACTCGTCTCCAACTTGAAGCACAATCTACTCAGCATAAGCCAATTATGTGAAAATGGGTATATCGTATCTTTTATGAATACTGGTTGTGCTATTGCTGATGCTATTTCAGGAGAAGTAAAACTAAGAGGCATCCGCAAGGGTGAATTGTATATTGTTGATTGGCAAAGCGGTCAACAACATTCCTGCTTTCTAGCTCTAAACAAAGAAGAAACAACATGGCTATGGCATAAGAGGTTCAATCACCTAAACTTCAAAACTATTAATTACCTTGCCAAGAATAAGCTTGTTGTAGGTCTACCCGATGAAACTTTCTGCAAGGAAGGAATATGCAAATCATGTCAACAAGGGAAGCAGACCAAATCATCCTTTAAGTCAAATCCCGAAAAAGAAACATCACAAAGGATTCTGGAGTTACTTCATTTTGAGACCGATCATTTTGAGACCCTACTGTTATCTAAGTGCACTAGTCTCAGCAATCCATTTTGAGACCCGATCGTTTAATATTAATAAATTCCGGATCCAAACACCACAAACAAAATTTCCACCTTATGTCATCCAATTCCCAATCATATGGAGTCGCTACTCCATATTACTAATTGAGTTCTAGCGCAGTTATGAGAACCTGGTTCTAAACTCATTAGTTATTCTCTCTGTCGATGGGAATCGACAGAGGACAGATATAATAGCACAAAACATGCATAGCAGTTTCAGTTAAAATAAAATAGTTTGTAACGCATTTTGAAAGAAAACACACATTTTGGTTTTTACTGAAATAGTTTCCCACCTCGTATTCGGCTTTTAGTTTAGATGTCTCTTGCTAGAATGAGCTCAACTGGTCCTTGCTTTCAGATTCCTACAATCAATTAAGAATACTCAAGTCAATACGAATGATCTAAGTCATATATCTTAATCATAAATAAACAAGACTCGAAAGGAATTAGGGTTGGATAAGAATCGTAAAATGAAACCATCTTCCATGCCTCTGTATCGACCGACAGAGTTCTGTGTCGGTCGACACAACCTTGGCCAACACAAACCCTTGCCAGTTGACACAACCCTGTCGATATCCTCTGTCGACCCATCTCTGTTGATCGAAATGCTCTGTGTCGACCGACAGAGGTGTGTCGATTTACTCTTCAGGTTGGCATTCCTGTCGGTTGACATACCTCTTGTCGACCGACAGAAGTAGTCGATCTGCCTCCTGTCGACAACAAATGTCTCGATCGAAATACATCCTGTCGATTGATAACCCCTTGGCCCAACCTTCGTGTCGATCGACAGCATGTCTGTCGATCGACAGGAGTCGTCTTCTTCGCGGGCTTCGCTGGAGCTGAACCTGCAACTCGCCGTTTCTCGCGATTTCTCCGGCCGATTACACATGCAGTTGTATATTCCGACTCCCCAGACTCTAAGGAACACAACCAAAGCAACAAATCACTGAAAATGCAAGGAAATCGGGGAGGGAGAATAGCTCACCGGAGCTCCTCCTCACACGGCGGCGGGGCAATTTCCGGCATTAAAACTGGACTTTCTCGACGTCCGAAAGCTCCCTACACTATGGAGAGTACGATTCAATCAACAAAACACTGAAATTCAGCCGGAAGAACGAGATTTAAATCAAAGAAAACTCAAAATCGCACCACACACCCACCTCAACTTCTCTCTTCGATAACTTTCGCATTCCTCGTCTTCTCGGAGCCCACGAGTACTCAAATCGAAGCTGGGAATGAGAGCTTTCCAACGGTGGTGGTGGCTTGCTGAATAGCCGCCGGCGTTGGCCGGAAAGTGGGCCGGAAGTATGCTGACGGGATTTGGGGTGTGGGGAGGGTTTTGGAAATTCTCTCTCTAAGATTATACAATAAGGTGGAAAAATGTTATAAGGTATGATTTCTCCTATTTATACTCTCTTCCATATCTTATATCATAACATACATATTACTAATATGATTTCATAGGACAATTCATAATCCATGATTAATTCCACCTTATAATAGAACATTTCCATCATGAATATTATATCTTATTTCCCAAGCTGTAATATTTCCAATAAAGCTTGGTAATTTCATCAATATTATACGATATCCAAACTCAATAACATAATTAACTTCTCCAACCTCAATCAAATTAATTCATATGCTTCTCATTAAAAGAAATTTCCCCTTTATTAAATCCGAACAACTATTACAAAGTTGAAAATAACACGGGGTGTTACATCCCCTCACCCTTATAAAAATTTCGTCCCGAAATTTATAAATCTCCAAAAAGTTCGGGATATCTCACCTTCATCTTGTCCTCTAGCTCCCATGTTGCTTCTTCACGCCCATGATGGCTCCAAAGCACTTTAACAAGCGGAATGGACTTATTCCGGAGCTCTTGCATCTTTCGATCTAATATGGCCTCTGGTTGTTCTTCATATCGTAGGTCTGGGCTCAAAATTACTTCCTCTTGGCGAATCACATGCCTAGGATCATAAACGTACTTTCTCAACTGAGACACGTGAAACACATTATGTATATTACCCATGCTCGGGGGTAATGCCAATCTATACGCCACTGGACCAATGCGCTCTAGTATCTCATATGGTCCCACGTAGCGCGGTCTCAGTTTTCCTTTTACCCCGAAGCGCACTATTCCTTTGGAGGGTGAAACCTTGAGGAAAACTTTATCCCCAACCTCGAAACACAACTCTGCCCTCCTAGAGTCGGCATAAGACTTCTGCTTGCTCTGCACTTCTCTGATTCTCTCTCTAATATATCGGACTATCTCAATCATCTCATTGATGGTGTCCGGTCCAATAACCTTCCGTTCTCCAACCTCATCCCAGTACAAAGGTGAACGTCATTTTCTCCCATATAACGCTTCATACGGAGCCATTCCGATTGTTGCCTGATAACTATTATTATAGGCAAACTCGATCAAAGGCAAGATCGGCTCCCAACTGCTTCCTCGGTCTAACACCACTGTTCGCAGCATGTCTTCGAGAGTTTGAATAGTTCTATCAGGATGACCATCCGATTGAGGGTGAAACACCGTGCTAAAATTTAGGCTAGTCCCAAGCTCTCGTTGCAACCTCATCCAAAAACGAGATGTAAACTTTGCATCTCTATCAGACGTGATTGACTTCGGCACTCCGTGCAGTCTGACTATCTCTTGGACATATATCTGTGCTAGCTTGTCTGATCCGTAGTTCACCTTAATCGGTAGAAAATGTGCACTCATCGTTAGACGATCCACTACAACCCATATCACCATTTTTCCCTTTTGTGACCTTGGTAACCCTGTTACGAAGTCCATGGTGATATGTTCCCATTTCCATTCAGGAATGTCTAATGGCTGCAACTTCCCAAACGGTCATTGATGTAAAGCCTTGACTTGCTGGCAAACTAAGCATTTCTCCACGTATAAGGCTACATCCCCCTTCATACCGTCCCACCAGTATTTGGTTTTCAAATCTTGGTACATCTTAGTACTTCCTGGGTGAGCGGTATACGGCGTATCATGTGCCTCACTCAAAATCTCATTCCTTAATTCCTTACAACTAGGCACCAAAATTTGGTCTCTGAATAGCAATGCACTATCATCTGCTTCCCGATACTCTCCCACTGGCTTGACTTTCAGCTTCTGACGCAGTTTCTCAATCTCTGCGTCTCCCTTCTGTGCCTCCACAATTCTGTCTCTCAAATCTGGCATTACTGTCAATGCTGCCAATTCACACCTTTTCCTCTCGGAAGGTGATATCACTTCCAAGCTAAGCTTCTCAAACTCTCTGATCAAACTGCTCTCTCTTGTAAGCATACAGCCTAACTGAGCTTCTCCTTTTCTGCTCAAGGCATCTGCTACTGAATTCGCTTTGCCTGGGTGATAATTAATCGTCAGATCGTAATCATTCACGAGTTCTAACCATCTCATCTGCCTCATATTCAAATTCTTTTGTTCAAAGAAGTACTTCAAACTCTTGTGATCCGTGAATATGGCACATTTCACTCCATAGAGATAGTGTCTCCAGATCTTTAACGCGTGAATTACGGCCGCTAACTACAAGTCATGAGTTGGATAGTTTACTTCATGCGGTCTTAACTGTCTTGACGCATATGCTATAACCTTCCCGTCTTGCATCAACACGCAACCTAACCCGTTCTTCGAAGCATTGGTGTAAACTTCGAAGTTCTTATCTGGTTCCGGCGCTGCTAGAACTGGCGCGGTTGTCAATAACTGCTTCAACTTCTGGAAGCTCTCCTCACATTCCTCTGACCACTCAAACTTCACATTCTTCTGTAGTAACTGGGTCATCGGCTTTGCAATCTTCGAGAAGCCCTCGATGAATCTCCTGAAATAACCTGCTAAACCCAGAAAACTACGAATCTCGTTCGGCGTAGTTGGTGATTTCCAGTCCATCACTATTTGAATCTTGGCTAAATCTACCTTGATTCCGTCTGCCGAAACGATGTGACCCAAGAATGTCACTTCTCTTAAGTGAGCCTTGTCACGTATTTAATCTCTTTGATTAAACTGAAATCAATCTGAAATAAATGTTATCACATTGTTGCTTTCTTATGATTGCATGTATATCCACTTATCTTATATTGTAGACAATGTGGTGGGTGCGTCGTCCCACTGAAGATCGCATTGTTGGGTTCCTTATAAGATATAAAACGTATTCACAACTGAGATAGTTCTGGATAAACTATCGTTTTAGGTTGTAGTATAAACTTGAGATAACTAGTCTTGGTTATTAGTTTATGCTAGTGCGTGGTGTCGCATTGAATGGATCGCGGTGAGACGTGTTCTTCTATTCTGACTCTATGAAGAACCAAGGTCTCGACGACTTTGATAATTCTTAACCGTAGATGTGATATTTAGATACATGCAAATGATTGTTTGTTACTTTGACTTACCATGAGTGAGAATCAAAAGGATGATTCAATATACTCCGTATCTTGGGTAACAACATTATTTGTATGTGTTTATATAGTCACATTAGGGCACCGTGTCCTGGACTTCCAGGTTGATGACATCCCCTTAAGGAGTTCATAAGTTTTATCGTATTAAACCCTGCAGGTGGAATTTATTCCGATATGATAATAATGTTGAGCGGGTACTACTTAATGATTAAGATATTAATTAATTAATGTTGTCAGAGCTTTTAATTAATTAATGGATGTGCGTTATCTTAAACACGGGGAATTAATTAAGTCAAATAGAAGCTCTGATTCACATCGGGATAGGATGACAGTTGCAATATTAATTCTCTAGTGGAATGAATTAATGTTATAAGTTCAATTTATATTCTGGGCTGAATATATGTGTTTGGACTTATGAGAGGCCCAATCCTATACCTTCTAGAGATCCCTGGCCTGGCCCAACTAGAAACCCTAGAAGATGCCTATAAATAGGATCTTATGGTTGAGAGAAAAACCCTAGTTGTCATTTTCATAAGCTCATGTGTTGAGCGACGGTTAGGGTTTAGTTCTCTCAAACATTGTAGATCTAGAGTTTTGGATTGGCATCTACGATTCGGAGGATTGTTGTCCACCCGGCATTCGATCGTGGTTCGCGGGACACAGGCTAGAAGATCTCCAGTGGAATCGATCTTCAGATCTGTAAAGATCTATTGGTAATTCTTGATCTCCTTGAATTAATTTAATTAAACCATGTATGTGTACATTTGGTATCCAACATCGACCGTGGGGACGATCCGCCTTCACCGGCGTGTTCCTTCAGAATTCACACTTACTGAATTTAGCGTACAACTTCTCGTCTCTCAGGGTCTGCAAAACTGTTCTCAGATGCTGTTCATGTTCTGCTTCGCTCTTCGAGTATATTAGGATGTCATCTATAAACACAAGTACAAAGTTATCAAGGTACGAATGGAATACTCGGTTCATCAAATCCATGAATACTGCAGGAGCATTAGTGAGTCCAAACGGCATTACTACAAACTCGTAGTGACCGTATCTAGTTCTGAACGCTGTCTTCGGAATATCTTCCTTCCGAATCTTTAACTGATGGTACCCTGATCGAAGATCAATCTTAGATAACACCTTCGCTCCCATGAGCTGATAAAAAAGATCATCGATCCTCGGTAATTGATATTTGTTCTTCAGCGTCAATTTATTCAGCTCTCTGTAGTCAATGCACATACGCATTGATCCATCCTTCTTCTTTACAAACAAAACCGGTGCACCCCATGGTGACACGCTTGGCCTGATATAACCCATGTCCAATAGCTCTTGTAGCTGGACCTTCAACTCTTGTAACTCCTTCGGGGCCATGTGGTACGACGCTTTAGAAATCGGTGCCGCACCCGATTCTAGATCAATCGTAAATTCTACCTGCCTATCTGGTGGTATCCCTGGTAGTTCCTTCGGAAACACGTCCTCGAACTCCCTTACTACCGGAACATCCTGTACTGTTAGCTCTGGTTTCTCTTCTCCTTCCAAATAAACTAGAAAAGCTTGGTTTCTGATTTTCTGCAACAGCTTCGTTGCCTGAATTGCAGAGATTACAGGTACTCTCTGCCTCTTCCTGAATCCATGTACGGAAGCTTCTTTATTCCCTAGCTGCGGAATGACTACTCTTCTCTCATGACACAAAATCGTCACTTTATTCTCTGACAGCCAATCCATTCCTAGGATTACATCTACGTCATGAATATCCAAAACATTCAGCTCGGCTACTTGAATTTCATTCTCGTTCATCTTGATTCTCAAGTCTCGGCACACTAAAGTAGAAGTAGTTGTTTCTCCTGAAGGTATTGCTACATTCAAGTCATGACTATTCTTCTCTACTTTAAGTTCTAATGCCTCAACACATGCAGATGAAATGAATGTATGCGATGCTCCAGTATCAAATAGTACCTTAACAGGTTTATCCTTAATGCATCCCATACCTGCCAGATTGCCATCGTCCTGATTCCTATCCAAAGCATAGGCTCTAGCTCTCCTCGGTTGACCATCGCCGCCTTGATGGTTCCCTTCTTGGTTCCTAGGTGGGGCCTGATTACCTTGCCTACCACCTCCTCTGTTTCCAGCATTGCCTCTCCACGGCTGACGGTGTCCTCTGATAGCCCTCAGATGTTGGTTGGCAGGTCTCTGAAAGTTTTGGCGGTTGCCTCCCTGAACTGGCGGCATAGGGCAGTTGTTTGCATAATGACCTTGTCGTCCGCAGTTGAAACATCTGCCTGCATTACCTTGACAAAATCCGGCATGCCTTCTGCCACACCTTTGGCAGTTTTGTGGTCCTGTCTGATCTCGCCTCTGAGCCTGGTGAGGGTTGAACCTCTGAAAGTTCTGATGGTCTGGCCTCCCTTGGAAATTCTGTTGTCTGCCCTGGTCGTGGCGTTTCTGATTGCCTTGACCTTGAACAAAATGCCTTGGCGGCTCCTCAAACTTCCTCTTCTGATTTGAACCAGAAGCATGCGCCTCCTGCGCTCCCCATTCTGGCATCTTTTTCATGTTCTTGGACGCTTCAATGTCCAAGGCATGGCTCAACAACTCTTGGTAGCTCAACCCTTTCATGGTCGCCAGTTGTGTGTGAATCTCCTCACACAGACCATCTCTAAATTTCTTAGCCATTTTCTGCGGTGTATCCGCCAAGTGTGGTGCCATCTGAAGTAGCTCACCAAACTTAGTGTCGTACTCCTCCACAATCAATTTCCCTTGCTCAAAAAGAAAGATTTCCACCGCCCTCTCCTTTCTGTACTGCCTTGGGACGTACTTCTCAAAGAATGCTTCCTTAAACCTCTCCCAGCTGATATTGTCCCTTTCCTCTGGTGCAATAGATTTGACATATGTCTCCCACCATCTGTCCGCTTTTCCTTTGAGCTGGTAAGACATACAGTTAATCTTCTCCTCCTCGGAGCATCTCATGTGCTTGAATATCTTTTCAAGCTCGCGGATCCAATCCTCTGCATCTGTGGGTCCTCCAGTCCTATCAAAAGTCGGAGGGTGTTGTTTTCTGAATGTTTCCACCCACATCACTGATGGAATTTCTGGTATGTCTCCTTGGGGTGGTGGAACTGGTCCGTGCTGTCATGCAGCATTCTCATCATCATATAAAATTTCTAGCTCCTCATATTCCTGGTTTGCAGGAACTTCCTCCCAATGTGGTTCCTCATAATTCGGTTGTGGGATAGCTCTCCCACGCCCTCGGCCTCTCTGGCCTCTTCCTCTACCTCTGCCTCGGCCTCTCCCTCTGCCATGATCAATATATTCCATTATTCCTTTCTGCAAAATAACATCAGTCAATATCTCTCAAAAGTCTCAACAAAATAATCATTACTCAACCAAAATTCTCAAATAACCATCATTCATATTACAATTCAGCAATCTTGCAGCAGTTAAATAACTCTTCAACACATTGTTCTAAGGCAAAACATCAAAATAAAGGTCTTCATCAACATCAACAAATGCGTCTACAACAAAATAAAATTTTCAAATGGGGTACAGAACGACTGAAAAATAAAATCATAATATCCATCACTCAGATCCCTCAGATGGGTCCTCCTCTTCCTCGTCATCCTCGACCTTTATCGGTCCCTCTCCTCCATCCGGAGCATCCGTCCTCCTGCCTCTACTGCCCTCTGTATCACTGGATAGGCAGATCGGCGCTTGTCTCGTCCCATAGCCGTGAATGGTCCCATATCCACCAAACATATCCTCCTGTCCGCTAGGAGTCGGTCTAGGCCACATCTCCGCGCTGTCCCGACCTGAATCCTGTGCTGGTACTGCCTGACTGGGTCCTCCAACCTCCCACTGTGACTGCAGATACGATGGAATGGGTGGTCTAAGGTCTCCTGAAGGAAACATCGGGTCCTGATACTGTGTAGGAGACTGAACTGAAGCCATGGACATGTTACCAAGTGCATACGGATCATAAGTCCCTCCCTGCGGATATCCGGGCGAAAATAGCATGTATGCCGCTGTCGGAGTACTAGGCACTGGTCGCACTCTCCGTCTCGAAGTAGGTGTAAGGTTTTCCCGTGAACAGAATCACCAAAACCAAACTGAACCGGATCGATCTATGGATATTGCTCATAATTAAAATTCTCAAAACCCTAGCATGCTCCTATGAATTTAATATGAAGAATTGTGGATTTAGGGTTTACTGTAACTCCGTCGAGTCTGAACAGATCTTTCGCGTTTGAATTCCAAATCTCAATTCAACCACGCGATCCGATTTAATCTGCGGAAACAGAAATTAGAGTCCTAATTTCTTAGAAAAAATCTAAACAGAAAGAGAAGGAAGAAAGAAAATCTGTTCTCCAGATTAGATCTTCAGGGCTGTGTCCCAATGCTGTTCAGATCTACTACTGGTGAGGACTCTGT